>VDFB02027091.1:215402-259227 GCA_007258455.2 Sequoia sempervirens
AAGGCAACTTTAGGAGGGTATCTAGTTATCCTTGGTAGACCATGGTTAGCAACTATTGATACTTTTATAGGATGTCGTTCTGGAGATATGACCATTTCTGATGGATAGTCCACAAAAAAATTGGCTTTGTATCAGCCTGCTAAACCTCAACTAGATTTGTCCCAACCTGTTTGGCCAGATGTAGGGGAAGAAACTGAAGAAGCCAACTCCTTGGCTCAATTAATGATGCTTCAAAATGATCCATTCTCACAACTTCAGAGTGAGGATGCCTTGCTTTTCCAAATTCTACAGTTTAATTCTGATACGGGTAGTTCATCTGATCTAAGTGGTAGCCATCTACAATGTTTCCTACAACAACCAAATTTTGAGAGTTTATTGCCTAAACTTCCTGTAATTTTTATAACCTGCTTCCACAAGAGGTACAAACATCACTTGTAGATTCTATGAGTAATCTCACGAAGCAAATAGAATTATCTCCAGGTCATCGTTTGAATGCCAATAGCAAGTTGTCACAATCTCAAGAGGCTAACTTATTAAAAATGCTACAAGAACATCATAAAGCTTTTGCATAGGAATATGGGGACATGCAAGGGATAGATCCTCGAGTTTGTACTCACAGGATATATATCAAAGAAGATTGTTTACCAGTTAGATAACCTCAAAAAAGAGTAAATCTAGCACTTAGAGAAATTGTGAAAAGTGAACTTCAAAAGTTGCTTGATGTTGGTTTTATTTATCCAATCTTTGACAGTCAATGGGTTTCCCCATTAGTCATTGTCCCCAAGAAAGGTGGAAAATGGAGAGTGTGTGTAGAT
Source organism: Sequoia sempervirens (assembly GCA_007258455.2). Lineage (NCBI taxonomy): Eukaryota > Viridiplantae > Streptophyta > Pinopsida > Cupressales > Cupressaceae > Sequoia > Sequoia sempervirens. The sequence goes on from VDFB02027091.1 coordinate 216,218, forward strand.
TATAAAGAGTTGAATAATGCCACTAAAAAAGATCACTTTCCATTACCTTTTGTAGACCAAGTACTAGACTCATTGTCTGGCAAAAGATATTTTTCCTTTTTGGATGGTTACAGTGGGTACAATCAGATAAAAATTGCCCCTGAAGATCAAGATAAGACCACTTTTACCTGTCCATGGGGAATATTTGCTTATTCAGTCTTACCTTTTGGTCTATGCAATGCGCCAGCAATATTTCAGAGAGCAGTAATTAGTATCTTTGTTGATATATCTCATGACTGTATGGAGATTTATATGGATGATTTTACTACCTATAGAGTCACATTTGAAGAAGCACTGGTGAATTTAGAAAATGTACTAAAAAAATGGAGAGAGAAAAATTTGTCTCTAAATAGTGAAAAGTGTTTTCTAATGATGGAAGAAGGTATTGTTCTAGGTCATCATATTTCAAAAAATGGAATTTAGGTTGACCTTGCTAAAATTGAAGTAATTCAAAATCTACAAATTCCTGCAAAACAAAAAGATGTCAGAAGTTTCCTTGGCCATGTAGGGTACTATAGAAGGTTTATAAAAGATTTCAGTAAAGTTTCTAGTCCACTTTATGTCTTGTTAAATAAGGATTCTCAATTCAAGTGGACAGAAGCCTGTGAAAAATTTTTCTTGCAACTAAAGGACTTGCTTACTAAAGCCTCCGTTCTTGAAGGTCCCAAATGGAATTTACCTTTCCACATACATGTTGATGCCTCTGATTTTGGTCTAGGAGCAGTTTTAAGTCAAAAAGAGAATTCAATTGAGCATGCTATCTAGTTTATCAGCAAGAACCTTCAAGGTCCTGAGCTCAACTATACTGTTACAGAAAATGAATTTCTTGCAGTAGTGTATGCTTTAAATAAATTTAGGCATTATATCATAGGTTACTAGATATTTGTCCATACTGACCATGCAACAATCAAGTATTTGATGAAAAAACCTGACATCTCTGGTAGGTTGGCACGATGGCTCTTGTTGTTACAAGAATTTAACATTACAATAATTGACAAACCAGGAAGAGCTAATGTTGTAGCTGACTTTTTATCAAGACTTCAATTAGATGTACCTATTGAACATGAGGTTATTGATGATAGGTTTCCATATGAACACTTGTTCTCCATTGTTGCACATACACCATGGTATGTAGACATTGCCAATTATCTAGCAGCAAACAGAATACTAGCTCATTTTTCCCAAAAAAAAGAAATTATTAATAGAGAAGAGTTCTAACTTTTCATGGATTGCAAATTGTCTGTTTTATACTAGACCTGATCAAGTAATGCGAAGATTTGTAAGAGAAGATGAGACTTATGATATCTTGCATGCTTGCTATGATGAACCCTATGGAGGACATTTTGCAGCAAAGAGAACATCAATGAAGGTTCTTACAACATGATACTACTGGCCAACACTACACAAAGATGTTGTGGCCTATACAAGGAAATGTGACAGATGCCAGCGTATGGGAAGACCAACTAAGTTAGATGAAATGCCACTATATCCGCAGGTAATAGTCACCCCTTTTGATAAATGGGGGATAGATTTTGTGGGACCAATTGATCCACTATCAATTGACAAATCATGCATTCTAGTTTGCACGGACTATGTAACAAAATGGGTCGAGGTAAAAGATATGACTCATACTCGGGATAACAAAGTTGCTGAATTTCTGTATGAACAAATTTTCACTAGATTTGGAGTTCTCAGAGAGCTTGTAACTGATCAGGGAGCTCAATTCACATCGAATTTGATCACTGCACTAATGAATGACTATAAGATCAAACATAGGAAGTCCAGCCCCTATCATCCTCAAGCCAATGGTCAGGCGGAGGTAACAAATAGGGAAATTGAGGTAATCCTCACAAAAATAGTGCAGATCTATAAAAAAGATTAGAGCAATAGACTTCCTGAAGCAATTTGGGCTTACAGAATTACTTGAAAAACAACAACTAGGTTTACACCTTTTGAGCTACTTTATGGGAAAATAGCCATGCTGCCCATAGAATTTAAACACAAAACTTTGAGGACAGCTCTTGAACTCAATATGGAAATATCTGAAGCATAGAAGGACTGTCTCCTATAGTTAAATAATTTGGATGAAATGAGAAAAGCTGCCCTGTAGCATACAGAAGCAATCCAATAGCAAAGGAAGAAATGGCATGATCAACACATCAAAATCAAGAGATTTTCTGTTGGTGATTGGGCTCTGTTATATGATTCCAGATATCAAGAGAACCAGGGTAAGCTCACAACACGCTAGCTTGGCCCCTATGAGGTTGAGAATGTGTTTGACAACGGAGCTATACAACTGGTAACAATTGATCCAATCTGTTTCAAATTGCTAGTTAATGGCCACCGACTCCGGTTGTACAATAAACCAGTCTTAAAGGAAGAATTCATGTAGCAGTTTGTTTAGGTTCCTCCCGCTACTCTTCCTGCAGCTGAAGGATTTGGCCTTTCTCCTGCAGCTTCACCGTAACTTTGAAAAAGCATGCCCATAATAAAGGTTTACTTTAAAAAAAAAAAAAGGAAACCCTTTTTCTCCATTTTTATTTATCGCCCCATCTCATTCCTTTATCTTCCATCCATCCATCTCATCTGTCCATTCCATCCACTCATCTTGTCTGCCCACGTCACCCATCCACCTCATCCATCCACATTAACTTTCATTATGATATCAATCCCAACTGTCAATTCATGCGGACACCGTCATCTTTCTTCACACATACGTGCAAATATCAAAAGTACGCCATATATTTTCTTATCGCATATTTGATTTATTTTATTCTATTCATTTACTGCTATGCATGTACCGGTCATTATTACCAGATTTTTTCCTATTCTTTAGTACATGTGAGGACACATGTCATACTTTAAGTAGGGGGCGGAGTAATCCACCTTTTAAAAACCTGTCTTTTCGCCTCTGCCATAACTACGCAAATAACATTTTTTTAATACTTTTCTGGTACTTTCCAAATGTGATCGCATGTCCTTCTTTATTGCATGTCTTTCTTGTAAAATACGATTAAGACTGCTTGTTTAAAAGCTCATTTTTGGAAAACAAAATAAATGTGACGGCACGATAGAAGAAAAATCAGAGCAGAAAAGGAAACAGGAAATTTGAATTTTCAGCAAGAAATTGAGTTCAGCTACAAAAAAACTATGAACATGGGTACCCTGACTTTCCGACACATAGCCCAAACTGACATGTAGCAAAGTCTATGGGAAGTAGAAAGGAAGAAATTGAAAAAGGAAATTGAAAGTCAGAAACAAGAAATTGCTGAGTTGAAAGCAAAAATGGACGAAATGTTAAAAGTAACTAGTCAGATTATGGAATGCAGATCACCACCTGGAGTTTATGCTCTGTGCCTTAAAGAATAGTTCTTATTGTTCCAACTAATGAGAATTTTTAGAAACCAGGATCCTATACTTCATACTGCCAAAGAATTTTACGAAGCATACCAGGCAGCCCCAAATTGGTTAAGAAATTCTCTGTGTGAATTCTATTTACATGGCTTTTTAATTCCATTTGAAATAGAATGGAATCCTCTTTTGTATATTGGTGATATTCATTTGAGAGAATTTATGTTATGGGCAGCAAATGAGGAGAATTATGGTAGGCAGTGGGAAACATATGAGGAAGCTGAGAAAACTGAGCCTGTTTCATTACGCTCTCAAAGTTTAAACCCCCATGCAATGTTGAAAGACTGGTTTGCTCTGACATATAGCATTAATAATGTTACAGCCAGAGAGAATATTTGATATCAGGAAACAAGTATATGATGAATTTTAGGCACAGCCATATTCGTTTTGGAGACTGGCATATACCAAAAGTGAGAAAATATGGGAAAGATTAACTGTTGGATTAAGAAGATCCAAACCTCATAGTCCCTTAAATTTTACAGCAGCTCTTAAAAGATCAAGCAGATATATGCAATTGGGACTTCAAAAGAGATTAGAACTATGGTTGCCATTGACGTTCAGACCTCCTGTGCTAATGTGGCCCCTCTATCCTCACCAGGCTACAAATCTTAATGATGATTTAGAAGACCAAAGGTATGAAAGGTGTCAGGATTTCAGATGATTTTATTACAGGTTTGGAAATCCATTTCAGAGTCATGCAGCAACCACTGACTTCAGAGAAACCACCAGGAAAGTTAATGCTGGAGGACCAGCATTGGACTAAGTAGGGGGCAGAATGATGAGCTTAAAATATGTTCATAAGTTTGGATATTATGATGAACTTTTAATATCTTTACTTTTGTTATTTGTGGCTATTTAAACTCTGTTCAAACCTTTTATAGGGATATCCTGTAGCAAAATACTTTCATATTCCTGCAGCTTATTGTGTTGACTTGATTACATTTATTGCCCCGTTGACTCCCTAAATGACTGGTATATCGCATACAATTTTTGAATGATGAAATAGATTTAAATGTGTGATTAATGAACGGATATTGTGTATGTGCCATACGCCTTTTCTTTCACACCTGTTACCTTTTGTTTCGCAGGTTGTTGAAGAACGATCGAGTCAAGCGCAACCGATCTCGGCCTTGCAGTAAAGTCCATTTCCTGCACAACTTCGAGGAAGCTCCAACAAAGACTCTTTGACCAAAATTGTTGGGAAAAATTTTTAATGACAGTCAATCTGGAAAGAGTGGAGCGCTAGATTCTCTCCTGATCGGGTTGAATGCATAAATTCATTTATGAAGTTTGTTCCTTGATTCTGGGATACACTTTACTTCCATGTATTTCTTTGATAGGGTTGGTTAGTTAGTTGCTCTCCTGATTTTAAATAAAGTACTCCTCCTGCGCGAGTGGGAAGGAGATGATAGTTAGAGTAAGATAGAAGCATAGTGATAACATATATCATGTAAGAATCAGTATGATAATGAAAAGCAGAATCTGTTTGACAAAAGACATAATTTGTTGTTAGTTTCCATATCAACAAAGCAATGTATACCATTCTGTTTTCATGAATAAAGTTTGATGAAGTTCTAAGTTCAACACCTGTGTAATCAGTAGATGCTTGCTAAGGGGGGCCACTTAGTAAGTATCTGTAGCTAGTTAATTAGTTGTTCTTTTCTATTGATCTTTAGTTAGCTTTCATCTTTGAAGTTTTCATACAAAATCAGTCTTGTATTACTCCTGCAGCATAGAGAATCCATCCCTATGCCTGTTCCTGCAGCATAAAGCCAGTTCATAGTTTGTGTTTCAGTCGTAGCTGTTATGGTTTATGTTTTAATCAAATCATAGTTGAGTTCAAGAACTTTGCATTACCTTTCTGTAGCGTAGATAGAATTCTTTTTCAGTATTTATTTCCGCTAAGTCTTGACTGAAACTAGTTCTTAGTGCATATATTTTTCCGCGCCATTTAAAGTATACGTCCCCTAGTTTGATAAGTAAATGAATGTCCATAGAGAGGTATTAGTCACCTGTCGGAATGTCCAATTCCCAGGAAAGGTTTTTCTGTGATTTTCATATCCTTTTATAGGTGCGACCAGAGGACTCATGTAGAAATCTTAGGGCTATGGAAAACATGTGAAATATTGTAGAATTTACAGCTCCAACAGACCCTTCGGGTTCACCCCCTCAGGTTTCCCTATGACATTTACCATGTCCATACAGCCAGAGAACCTCGTCCTTCTGGCCTCCTGAGTCCGCCATCGTCCATCCACTGGAGTACCAATCTAAACTCTAAACAACCTCGCCCCTCCCAGGTCCCGGCCCCTGGAGCTTCGTGGCGTCTCCGCCACTAAAATGGAAATCCTCCCTGGCCTTCTGTGCATTGGGCTCTGGCTCCCCATTATCGTGAAGACTCAGTAAGAAAATCCAATGACCAACACTAATGTCGGGCCTAGTTCACCTCTTGGTGGTGGGTGAGACATTTGAAATTCACTGAGACCTCAAACTGAAGATCAACCTCCCGCCAATATGCTTGTTTAGCGAGACACAAGGAAGTCGGCGAGACCTTCGCCGAAGACATAGATCTCTCGCTGATGAGCATTCTTCCCATCAGTCGGCAAGACATTCAGATCTCACCAAGACATCTCCGCGCCACATGAAACTCCTGCCGAAGTGCTTAGTCAGCGAGAAACAAAATTCTCGCCGAGACCTTTCCTCAAGGGAGGCTTTCACACCGACTGAAACTCCTAGTCATCAAGACAATGAGTGATATCTCACCAATTGGCTATCGGTAGAATGAGCTCCATCCACCCGATTGAAAACTGAAAATGAACTGATGGCTTCCTCCCCACCTGGGCCCGAAACTCTAGACTTCCGTTTGATGATTTCCATCCCAAACAGAAAAAGCACCGTGACATCCCGACCCTCTGAGCCTGATCACTTGAAGATGGTGAATTGTTGGCTGCCTTTTGACCTGTTGGACCTTCAGATGCTCCTAAATTGATCCAAATGAGCTAAAATTTGAAGTCTAACCTCAACTCACATGCCTAAATTTGTTCCTCTCTCTCATAACCCTCATGTACTATTAGGATTCTGTCAGATGTCTATCCATCTTTTGTTCATCATCTATTGTTCGTCGTCTATCACCCTTGGTCGTTCGTCATCCGATGTTCATCGTTTGTCATCCTTCGTTGTTCACTGATTTGTCATCATCCGCTGTATGCCGCCTGCCGTCCTTCCAGCCTTCCGGGTCTACCCCTCCAGAATGCTATCCATCGTTGGCTATTTTCCTTTCGTCAGCTACCCGCCATCCTTCCGTCCTCCTGAGTCCGCCGTTGTCCATCGCCGTTTGTCATCCGTCATCTGTTGCTGACCGTCGGCCGTCATCGTTCGTAGTCCATTGTTCGTTGTTATTCATCCTTCGTCATTCGCCGATCCATCGTCTGCTGCCCACCGTCCTTCTGGCCTTCCTGGTCCGCCCCTTCAAAATGTTGTCCACCATTGGTCGTTTGCCTTCTGTCGGCTGCCAGCCATCCTTCCAGCCTCCGGGGTCTGCCGTCGTCAGTCGTTGTTTGCTATTTGTCATTTGTCATCCTTCGTCATTCGCTAGTCCACTGTTGTCCACCATCCGCCATCCTTCCGGCCTTCTGTGTCCACCCATCTAGAATGCTATCCACCTTTGGCCATTTTCCTTCTATCAACTTCCCATCATCCTTTCAGCCTCCCAGGTTTACCATCATCCTTCGCCGTTTGTCATTTGTCATTCGCTGATGTCCATCATCCATCGTTGTTCGTCGTCCACTATTCATCATCTGTCATCCTTAGTCATTCGCTGGTCCACCATCATCTGCCATCTGCCGCTTGCCGTCCTTCTGGCCTTCTGGGTCCACCCCTCCGGAATGCTGTCCACCATTGGTCGTTTGCCTTATGTCGGGTGTTCGTCATCCGTTGCCATTTGTCATCCGTCATCCGCTATCGTCCGTCGCCTGTCGTCTGTCTGTCATCTATGGGGCCCTAGCGGCCTGGATTAATGTTTATGGTCCAAATGAGCTTTCAATGTGAATATTATGATCTTTTGATTATGCATGGATGGATCTAACAAAGATCTCACAAGATTTGACTAACGTTTTCCTTGATTTTACAAGATTTAAGGAGCCTACTGCGGGTCCGTCAGGAAGACCCATCGAGAAAGTTGAACAAGAAATGCACATAGCTTCTGTCACCATTCATTTCATGATCGCTTTTCCTCATAGCACTCACCAACAGGGTCGGTGTTAGAAGAAGGCTTGTGCCAAGGAAGTTGGTGACAAAAATGCAAGGGGGTGGCCTTGAGGAAGCATAAGGTAGTTGTCCGCTTGAATCAAGGGGCAACCATCTATTGATGCCAATCATCGACGGGCTCATTTGATCCAAGGAAGATCACTGCAAACACATCAAATAAGAAGGCAGCTTTCAAGTAGTTTCAATTACAATAAAAGGGCAATCAGCTAAATGACAAAACTGCTACAGCACCTCGGCACTAGATGACAAAATAGGGAAAAGACAATTATGTATTTTAAAATTGTTGAATATTGTGGGGTAGGTGAAACCCTAATGTAATTGAATCTAGGCCATTCATTGCAAATTGATACTAGCCATTCATTTGGGCTTTGGAAAACTATAAATAGGGGCTTGCCCCTCATTTGTAAGGGTTGGAGAGCTATTGTAAAAAGCATTTTACAGTAATAGAAGACAACATTGCATGATTTTATGGATGTTCTCTTTAAATTTTCTTATCTTGCATGCATGGTTCTACTTCCATGTTAGTTTTAATATTAGTTTCTTGAATGGTTGTCATGATGGTGTGGCTGTTATAGTATTTGATGAGCTTCCAGCCCATACTTTTAGCACTTGTTGATGACAAGTTGCTGTGCAAAGTTAGCCTGGGCTTCTTTCTGTCATTGTTGCAACCTAGTTCAATTGCATGTTCATGATGTGTATGTGTAATTTGAAAATCAGCAGACCTTAGAAGATTGTACTGGTTTTGTGTAACTCTAGGTTTCTCTTGGTCAAGCAAAACTCAGTTTAGGAAGCCTATCTACTTTAGCAGCCACCATTGTTACTGTTCATTCGTAGCTTAGGATTAGAATAGCTTTCCTAACCCTTCTGCTTTTGCTGTTTCTTTTAATCCTTGGTTAGAGTAGGACCCAAAGCATCACCATGAAGCTAAATCAGATGAACTTGATGAGTTTCAGCTTGCTGTTTTGAGTGGACAACCACCGTTCATTCACTTTCAGCATTCTGAAACTACATTTTCCAACCCAACTTTCCATGCTTTGTAACTCATCCATAAGACCACCTTGTGATTCCAACAAATCACATCAAACAACTGAGATATTCTAAGCACTATCAAGACCTAACATTAGAGACCTTGGGATAGTGTTTTGCAATCTGATTGTGGAAGATTATCTTTCAAGAGAGGTAGTGCACCTACGCATTGCCTGTGTTGAGAGCTGCATAAAAAACACATCAACGCCTTTCCCCCCCTCTCCCCCTCTCTTTGTCTCTCGCTCTCTCACTCTCTCTCTCTCTCTCTCTCCCTTTTCCCCTTCTCTCTCTCTCTCCCTTTCCCTCTCTCTCCCTCTCTCTCTCTCTTTCCCACCCTCCACCTCCTAATTACTCGGGTATATGTGTGCAAACATTGTATATCCAATTTAGATCGAATATCTGATTTAGATCGGATATTCGATTTATAGCACCAAAATATTACATTTTAAAATATTTTTCAGATTAGATATTAGACACAAATTGGATATCCAAAAAAATATCAGATATCCGATTTGAATCGAATATTCGATTTGTAGTACTTTGGCTTGGGCATTGCTATGGAGCAATGTACTGACACCCAACCCAAAACAAAAGTCAACTCGAGATTTTCTCATTTTTTGGCGAGTTCAAAATGCTACTTTTTTCATGTTTCCACTTTTTGGCCCATCATGATCCTGCACATACCTAGGTCTAAATTAGGTAGTTTTCATTGCTAAGGTGGATCACTCCTTTCTTCGAAGGCCATACACTTATGATTGCGTCAAGTGTTCTTGTCTTTAGAAAATTCCTATTTCCTTTTTGATAGGGTAATTATGATTTGATTAGATGGGTTATGAAGCACTTATTTCAAACAAATATCTTTATGAAAAAAGTATATTGGCATGAAATTAAATATGATTTGTATTCCAATGTAAAAACTACAAAGAATGGAAACAATTCTTTCAACACATAAACTATTATCTAATAGTCAATTAAAATGAAAAATCTTACTCTATATTAGTTAGGATACACAACTAAGAAAATGATCTAAAGTGATTTATTTATCCTCGAGGAACTAAGTATATAGTATACAAAGAAAACCAACAAACCCACAACTACCCCTATTTTGAAGGAGTTTAGTTTTCTCCCCTTCCTGATCTCGCTAATATTGTCTAATTATTTTAAAGAGATGAAGGATCATAACACAACTTTATTCAACCCAGTAAATAGCTTGGTTAATGAAACTTGACAAAAGCAACAAAAAATTGTTACATTTTGGCATTTCATGTTGAATGAAGAGTGGTGACAATAATCTACTTATAGTTTAATAAAACACTATTTTTATAAGAAGGCTTGACATTAGAAAGATAAGTGTTACTTATAGTTTAATAAAACACTATTATACTTTTACCAACATATACTATTGTGTGCTTGCATGGCTTCTTAGTTAATATATAGGGAGATAGAGATAGATGGGGAGAGAAAGAGAGAGAGAGAGAGAGATAGAGATATATGGGAAGAGAAAGAGAGATGGAGATATATGGGAAGAAAAAGGAAGAGAGGTGGAGATAGAGAGTCGATGAATAGGGGGGATAGGGAGGGAGAGATGGTGAGAGATAGAGAGGGGGAAGGAGAGAAAGGGATATGATAGAAAGTGATAGAGAGAGGAGTGAGAGGGAGAGAAAAAGAGAAATAGAGATAGAGATATAGAGTAGGAGAGATGGAGGGAGAGATGGAGTGAATGAGAGAGAAAGGGGGGAGAGGGAGAGATAGCTCAATAGATAGAGGGGGGAAGAGGGAGTGACATAGATAGTGGGAGATATAGAGAGCGACAAGGAGAGATATATCAATCACCCTCTCTATATCTCTATCTATTCATACTTATCTCTTTATCTCTATACCTCTCTCTATCTATTTGTCTCCCTTTCTAGTTGTATGTTTGTCATTATCTCCCTCTCTCTCTATATTTTCTTCCCTATATTTATCTTTGTCTCCTTAAGTGTCCAATGGGTACATTGAAGAGGTCTTAAAGGAGAATTATCATATATTTAATCAAATGGCATGCTACCTTGTGCATAACTCCCCAAGGACACATGCCATCCTTGGATTGTTGACATGAAACAACCAATTAAAATTTAGTTTCTCTCTCTCATATTAATATATATTACTATTATATTAAATATATATTATATTAATTATATTTTGTATTATATAAAAATATACTTATTATTAATTATTAATTATAATAATTTTATACATATTTAATAATTTTGTTAAAGAATATAATATATAATTATAATAAGTTGAATAATTATATTATTTATTATGTAAAATATAGATAATATATACTTAACTATATTGTAGAATATTAAAACCTAGCTAAATGACACCAAAATTTTCAACTTAATTAACATATTGTAAAACCTAATGAAACCAGGTTGTAGTTCATCAAATTGGAGAAGTGAAAGGTCAATACCAGCACTGAGGAAGAGTTTGGAGTAGTGAAAACAAGGTCAATGCCAACATAGAGGAAGAGTTTGTAGTAGTGAAAACAAGGTCAATTCCAGTACCGAGGGAGAGTTTGGAGTAGTGAAAACAAGGTCAATGCCAGCGGCGAGGAAGAGTTTGGAGTTAAAACAAGGTCAATAGCAGCACCGACGAAGAGTTTGAAGAGTGAAAAAAAGGTCAATATCAGCGCTGAGGAAGAGTTTGGAGGAGTGAAAACAAGGTCAATACCAGTGTCAAGGAAGAGTTTGGAGTTAAAACAAGGTCAATACTAGCACCGACAAAGATTTTGGAGGAGTGAAAACAAGGTCAATATTAGCGCAAAGGAAGAGTTTGGAGGAGTGAAAACAAGGTCAATACCAGCGCCGAGGACGAGGTTGAGGGCACTCAGGGAAAATTGACGACCAAGGGGCAATGAGTATTGTAAGTTTGGCACCCCCATTCTCTTTAACATTCAATTTTCATGCCTAGTTTCCAAAGATCTTCTCGTACATTAGCACCCCCATTCTCGTAAAATGGTATAAGAGAAGACATAAAAAATAAAATAGCTTAGGCTTTCACATTTTTATCGACCAGCCTCAAGTCTTGAAAAAACTCTCATAATCTACCCACATCTTGGTTGAGGTCTAGGATTTCATCACACATAGCCTTCATCAAATGAGTCTGAAGCAATTGTAGACTTAGCCCAAGTATATGCTAGGCTAAGGTAGATCTAATGAATGAAAATAGAGGCATACAATTCTTCTTTAATACCTCCACCACAAACATATGCAAGGTGTTAATTTTTTTGATGGTAAGTAGGTTGATATTCTAATGTACCTATGGAATTTCAAATTACAATAATGGGTAGCTCAAAGAACCTCGACCAACTGACAAGGATTTGAAAGACCTCCTACACTTTGGGCTCTACAAGACCCGGGACGGTGATCCCTATAATGTGTTTACAACCTTTGCACCATCATCATAAACAACATTAACAACAACACATAATCTCATTTAATAGCTCAACATAATAGGATAATACCGAATAGAATCGGTTGTTTATCAATAATATCAACTATTTGGAGCATGAGATAACTACAACAACATTTCACAGTATAAGATAGTCATTGATTTGGAATTTGTAGCAAGCTCTAGGTAAAGGAAAACAAATATTGAACCATATGAATAAGTACAACTTAGATCGGTGTCATATATCCATTAGAGGAGTCAAATTTATAAGCATCTAAGGATTTATGATAGATTTAACACATAACATATACGATCCTTGATAAGATTACTTTACAATCTCATCAATATGTATTCTAACCCAATACTACTTATCAGATCCTTATACAGAACATATCCACCTACAATGCCATTCAATCATTTTAATTAATTCCTTGAATTAAAGCTAAAACAAGAATCATACACACCACAATAGTGAGATGAATGAAACAATCCTTGATCATTTTATTCAAAATTTAGATATGCTTGTACAATGGAGAGACATGAGTTTTAATTAATCATATCAATTCAAATGCTAGTACTGTCATAAAACATCAAATCCCCATGAATTCAAAACCTACTATAGAATGACTCAAAACCTCAATTGCATTTTCCCTAAAACCATCAGACTTTACAATTTGATTTACAACTTCATCTAGACTCGACAAAAAATATCTAACTTGCTAACCCATACTTCTGGCCTTGAAATCCTTCTTATAGAAAAAGAAGGAGAAAACAAGCATTGAGCTAGAAAGCACATGTGTCACCAGCCAATTGGACCGCCTTGTGATATTCCAAAAATTTGTTACAACAACAATCTCCCCAAATAATCTTCTTGTTCATCGTGCCTACTGAGAATGGTTGATGCAACAACAATAAACTTCAAGAATTCTGCACCTATACTGTCACCAAAAAATAAAATTGGAATCTATTGTAACTGCAACAGCTGATTTATCAACCATTAGCAGCCTACTCATTTTCACTCTTCCTCAGTTAAATATACATTTACCCATTTATGGTACTTTTCATTAGTTGGCCAATCAAAATTGATCACCTCATTCACCTTAACACTATAAGGTTTGTACTTAACTTCCACCTGATTCGTTTCTCTTTCAAAAGAATCTAAGAATGAGCTGGTGCTAATGATTTTGTACATATAGCTCACCAACAAATCATAATCTGAGTTACCCTATTTTTGAGGGTTTTGTAGTCCAAACATGATATAAAGGGGATCTTACACTTTTTGTGATTATTGTAGCTTGTGTAAGAGGCCCCATGGATACTGTTGTAACTGTAGGATGCATGAATAGGGCGTAGGATGAGAAATAAAGAAGGTATAGCTGCTGTCCTCAATAGTTTTGTGAAGAAAATCATCTGAAATGAGAGGTTCAAGCCTAGGTTTCAACAAAATATGTATGGGAGATCTGATTTTATGAATTTTTATCCATGTGCAGACCTAATGGGTTGTTTCTGAACACTGAATATAAATGATACACACACACACACACATATATGTATGTATGTATGTATGTATATGTATTTTTAAATGTAAATGTAAATACAATTATTGGATGCTCTCTTAGAACAATAAATGCAACATATCATTAAAGAAATCTATATCTATGTATATAAGTGTGTATTTCTAAATGCAAGTGTAAATGCAAAGAGCATATGGTTTTGTAGTGTTCTAGATACAACATATCCATAAATTAATGTAATTGAAATTCTAAAGTCTTTAACACATATAATATGAAATTCATCAAACTATTGAACTACATGAGAAATAAATGAAAATAGTAAATTCATATGTATGTTTCTTTGTAAATGTAAGTGTAAAATAAATAATTATAATTATAATTATAAAAGAATACAAGGAAAGGTCTCTTTCCTTCTTGGTAGTGATAACCTCATCTACACACAACCCTTAAAAATTATGAATAGAGGAATATAATCTTTGCACTGAATATAAATGATACACACACACACACACATATACATATATATATAGATATATATGTATGTATGTATGTATGTATGTATGTATATGTATTTTTAAATATAAATGTAAATGCAATTACTGGATGCTCTCCTAGAACAATAAATGCAACATATCATTAAAGAAATCTATATCTATGTATATAAGTGTGTATTTCTAAATGCAAGTGTAAATGCAAAGAGCATATGGTTTTGTAGTGTTATAGATACAACATATCCATAAATTAATGTAATTGAAATTCTAAAGTCTTTAACACATATAATATGAAATCGATCAAACTATTAAACTACATGAGAAATAAATGAAAACAATAAATGCATATGTATGTGTATTTGTAAATGTAAGTGTAAAATAAATAATAGTAATAAAAATTATAAAAGAATACAAGGAAATGTCTCTTTCCTTCTTGGTAGTGATAACCTCCTCCACACACAACCCTTAAAAATTATGAATAGAGGAATATAATATTTGCACTGAATATAAATGATATACATACATACACACACACACACACATATATACATGTATGTATGTGTATTTTTAAATGTAAATGTAAATGCAATTATTGGATTCTCTCCTAGAACAATAAATACAACATATCATTAAAGAAATCTATATCTATGTATATAAGTGTGTATTTCTAAATGCAAGTGTAAATGCAAAGAGCATATGGTTTTTTAATGTTATAGATACAACATATCCATAAATTAATGTAATTGAAACTCTAAAGTCTTTAACACATATAATATGAAATTGATGAAACTATTAAACTACATGAGAAATAAATGAAAACAGTAAATGCATATGTATGTGTATTTGTAAATGTAAGTGTAAAATGAATAATAATAATGAAAATTATAAAAGAATACAAGGTAAGGTCTCTTTCCTTCTTGGTAGTGATAACCTCCTCCACACACAACCCTTAAAAATTATGAATAGAGGAATATAATCTTTGAAGAACTCAAAGTTGATTCTCTCCTACCTAATGCAATTAGTCATTTTATCCTTACAAACATTTATAGTGATTACTAGAGGCACATAGACCAATTCTTTATATTAGAAGAATTTTATCATACTTTTCCAATGATGGCATTATGAGAAAACCTTAGGTTAAATGAATAATTCCTAGCTAGGTTCTTTAAATTATGTCCAATCGTATAAGAGAAGACCGCTGATATGTGTACCTGGATACCATGGAGAAAGACTCTTTGGGCTATTTCATCAATCATCCTACCTTAAAACATTCCAAAAGTCTCCTAGCAATTAGACATAGGAAGATTTAAGATGACTTAAAAAAAATTTATTGCCAAAGCATAAACTTATGATGACTTAACCAGGCCTAGTACACACTCCCTCCCCGTTAACCACTTAGACACATGGAAATTAAATGCAAATTTGTTGCTATTTTTAGTCATATAGGTGTCCAATAAACCACTTGGTGGTGTTTCCCTTCAAGTTTATTTACTTGAATGAAGAGAAAAATTCTTTTGATTACAATCATAGAATGTATTTCAGGCCTTGGTTGTGTAACTAGTGGACCATAGTCACATTTAACACTTGTTACAAAGTTTGGGAGTTAAAACGTTAAGTAGATTTGATTTGTGATGGACACATTTGGACGGTAGTAACAATAACTTGCAATCTATCAAGACTTGATTACCTTATAACCTGTGAAATTCTAGTAATGAAATGATAGAATAATCATAATGTCACCTTAGGATCACAACACCATGGAAGAACTTCATCCAACATCCTTATGAGTGCAGGTACCACCAAATAGGTATTTGTTAGATTTGTCTTCCTCGAGCGAGGGAAATTCGGGAAGAAAAGAGGAAAGCGAGACATGTAGTATGTCTAAAAGAGGGAGATCAACTAGAGGTAAAAAGATTAGAAAAAAAATTTGTAGACGCATGGAATTTTTTCTTGCTAAAGGGGGGGTCATGTTATTATGATGATGAGAGCATCTAGGCGATGTCAAGGTGCCCTTGAGGTACAAAATCTATGAAAATAATGGTTACCCAAGGAACTTCCTCCAATAAACACTAATTTTTGTGTCAACAAGAGGATATATCACATAGCACCATCGTCATTACATGGTTTGGGCCTATTTTGCATGGATGACATAAAGGTCTATTATGACAAAGTTACTGAATTGATGGAGTATGTTGGACCCTATTACAGTTACAAAGATTGGATGCAACTGGTTTGATATACACGAAGTATGCTTAGGTATGCACTATCAGCAAATTATATACAACTAAAAAATAAGGATCAAAATAAAGGAGTGGCTATGTACATTGATGGAAGGAAAAAAGCATCAGTGAATATTGTATGGTTTATAAATAATACATGACCTGGGTCAACAAACAATCCAATTGCATATTTGAGGCACGCGAAGGAAATCGTGTATTCGTATGTGTGATAAAATCAATAACTACAGGGGAAAGTTGCTAATCGATTACAATTTGAATCACTTAGTTACAAACATAGTTACTATGGGGGTGGTACGTACTATGTACCATTTTACCCAACCTCCAATTAATGACTCTAATATACCATTTTATTCTTATGTTTTTTTTCGTAAGTCTATTGGTTTCATTTCGGTAATATTTTTTATATTTAATTTTTGTCACAATGGGACATTGATCATACAAAGAAGGCTCTGGCCCAGAGCACAGATCATGATTTATCTTCAGGCACTTCTACCCAACAAGTTTACCTCATTGAAATTGTACAAATCACATACGAGCAAAATGTTTTATGATTATATTATTTTGATAAGTTTATGAGGTTAATTTTGATAATGTTTTTAATATTCGTGTTGCATTCGACTGATTAGGGAAAGGCACCAGCAGTAAACAAGAGCATCCATAGGGAGGTGCAGTCAATATTATGTGATGATGACATCGCTTATTCAACAAACCCTCTTGATATGATAAGGAAGACCCAAAAAAAATGCAATGAAGAAATTCTTAAGTTGTTATTCATAGTGCCTCAAATAGATGAGATAAGAGAGAGGGTTAAAATATTGACTGAGAGATCACAAAACTTGCAAATAAGTTGTCATGAGGTCTTTAATTATAACATAAGTTCATTCATGGTTTTATATTTTGTGCTCTTTTATGTCATGAACTAAAATATGTGTTGTTTTTACAAGCTTTTTTGCATCCCATGATGCTCCTAGCCATGATCAGTGTACTACAAGTGTTGCTCAAGGAGTAGGGGTTGGTACAAGTGTCATCCTGATCTTCCTACACATACACCAGATCATCTGACCCCATCATCCATGCCTATATTGTCGTCTAAAATTTTGGCAACACATACCATGCAGGCATCTGTTACTGCACCCTCTGGCAGTGAACACATGTGAGAACATGCGTCAGGACATCTACCTGGGGATGCAGAGGCCACTATTACTGGTGACATTTTAGCAGCATTTCCTAGATCTTCCCGTATTACTAGTATTGGAACATTTCTGGTCACATTTGTGGTGACCAAGGATTTCATTCCCATAAAGATAGAGAAGGTCCCACGTACTTTAAAATGTTTTAATTATTATTATATACAATCCAATTGAAATTTACTTATTGGTCGCTCTTTTTAGATAATTGATCCCATGATCATTTTGCAGGAAATGATATTTTTTATAAACATCTAAGTGATATTACATTGGAACTCTTTGGGCCCACCATACGTACATGGTGGAATAGCCAAAATCAAGATTTAAAAGATGAGCTAATTAAACGTTTAGTTGTGCTCTTCGGTGATAAAACATTCAACCGAACCAATGTCCTTAAGAAAGCTGGTACCTATCTAAAGTATGTGAGGGACCAATATAGGTCACATTTAGAGAAGAACAAAAAGTACAAACATCCCCCCATGATTCCAGAGAGGGAGTTGAAGGACCCGGTGTCAGATGGAAAGGAGAAGGTTGAAAAGAAAAAAGGAAAGACGCCACTAGGCCGAGGAAGGTATGTGATACTATCAACAATGTAATTATATACTAATTACTCTTTCTTTTTATATAATCTAACATATTTCAAACTTTTCAAAGGCTTCCCAACACATCGAAGGAAACAAGGGAAAGACTAGAAAAACATGGGCAACACAAACTTGGCTCTGGTGGTTATATGAAATTAGCTGCATGAATTATATGTATCAATAAATGAAATATTGTATCGAAATAATAAATTGAAAACAATTTTGGTTTTATCACACCATAGAAGCAAAATTTATGATCTTATGCAAAAATCTAGGGCTTTGAATTCAACAGAGTTCCCATAGAAGATGACCTAAAGATTTCCTTCCAGCAAGGCTATGGAGTTGTGGTTGAACACCTAAGAGTCTTGAATGGGAGAATACAATCTTCCACTACATCCGACATAGGTAAATAAACTCAATAAAGTTTATTTAAAATTGAATACTTGTGCAATCTATTCAAGCATTCTCTTGCCCCCTACCCTTTGCTCTCCCCCCCTTCCTTTTAAGAATTTTCTTTGTCATAAAAGATTCACATTTCTGTCTCATTTACACAAATTTATCTAAGCGCTAGGAGTGAATAAAGATATGTAAAAGATGATGAATTATGTCTAAACAACAACTTTCCATCTTATAGCTAATTAAATCCTTAATATTTGAATAGTTTAGAGCTCGAATAATGCTTGTATATGCATGTGTAGCAATAAGGGAGCCTATGTGAAGATTGAAATTTAAAACATCACTTTGGTATTTTTCCTTAGGCAGTGAAATGATATTTTGAGTAATACAAACCTACACACACATTGATATTTTTTGGCATTGCATTGAGAAATTTTTTTCTCTTATACCTACCCTCAGCTAGACATGGAGGTATATAATATTGGTTTTTGGGTTTATTCTGTAAGTAGTTAATTTCACAGAGGAAGACTAAAATCTTCTTAATGTCCTATGTCAGGTGTGAAAGCAAATGAATCACTTGTGAAGGCACCATTTTGTATTAATCCAAAAACTGGTTTGTTCTTTCTTTTATGTTTCTTGCATGTGTTTTTTTAGGCTCTAGAGATGTAGCTTGACTCTTTCCTTTGCACTTTTCATCTATTTTGATGATTACAGTAGATTGTCCTCATAATTTTCATGTAGATCTATTTGTAACCTTATTTTCTACCAATCAATTTGCAAACCAGTCACATATTAAGGACCATTTCACTAACTTGTAGTCATCTATTACTTCATATGTTGTAGGTTGTGTCTGTGTGCCAATAAATCCTGATGATTGCAAGAACTTTAATCCTACAACTGTACCCAATCTTTCTCAAGTAAAAGTCTTACCTTATTTTATAGTACTTTAAATAGTTAATTGAAGGTGCTTCTTTAGATCTGAGATAGTTGAACCCTGGATTAAAACATGGTAATAGATGGGCAGTATAATGATAAAACTGAGGTCCATTGAACACAAATCAAGAACATAATTTACTGGACTATGAATAGTGTTACAATTATAATTATTTCTCCTTTACCTACCTCTACATTAATGAAAAATATAGCGATATTGGAAGTTCATTACATGTCTCATGTATGTGTTAGTATTTTAATTTTGTTTAAGTTGTTCAAGAGCTTGATTAGGTTAGAATATGTTCTACAAGCTCTGTTCTCTTGACACTACTCAACATTTTCCCTACAAATTTTCTCTTCAATCCAGATGTTTCTTAACTCCTTCCCTTGTTAGCCCTTGGTTATTCTCAAGTGTAATGCTTTTTCTAGCATCTTGCAGTCTGTATGTACGATCAGTCATCTCTTATGAAGCAAGGATAACCTTTCATGGAATTGTTGTTGTAATTAGACAATTGCCATTGTGAGAATAATCATTTAATTTGTATGGAAGTAAGTCTTTTTCATATTATTTGACTTGGTATTGTAAACTTGTCTTTGCAGGATTCTCTCGGGGGGAACAACAAAACTGTGATGATAGGTAGAGTTGTACAACACCATAAATCATTTGGCATTATCAATATATTTCTTATAGAATACTCTATGCAATTAAAATGGAATGTGTAATGACAATTGGTTTCGAATTCAAATCTGAATATAAGTACATTATACACAAGATGGTATCTATTCTATGATTTAAAGAAACCCAAAATAAGAAAATTAATAGGTTCCATTTGTTTACTTGCTCTTAGACACTTGTTTAATCAACAAGACCCTCAGAATGTCTTGCTAATAACCAGCAGTGTTCAAAACTCCTAAAGAGCTTAGATCGGTGTGACATTGGATCTATCCTGCCGACGGAAGTCATCAACAAGACATGGACTATAGAAGTGATTTTTCTATCCTCTGTCGATGATTGATCTTGTCATGACCCTCTTTATGTTAAAATTTTAGACATACTATAATTTTGTGTGGTAATATTATGTAAGTGGTTTATACAATTAATTTATGTGTGCAGAAGGTAGAGATTAAATAAAGAACAAAAACAAAAGAATTTTTAAATTATTAAATACATAGGAACAAATAAAAGTTAAAAAACATTAATAAATAGGTGTTTCATTAACAATTTCAGCACATAGTGTTGGAAACAAAAAACAAGGAATAAAATAATTTTGAATAAAAATAAAAAAATAAAAATTAAGTAATTAGGTAACAAGTGTTATCATCCTATCCTAAGCATTATTGATTAGAATAACCTATTATTAATAAAATTAACCACTTTCATAAGTCACATTAATTAATATAATACATCATTTAATCTAATTAATCATGATTAGGGAGATGTCACTATCCTTCATAATCCATTAATTAGTTAATCCTAAATTAATTGATTAATTAATATTCATTATCATTTTTTTTCAAATTAAAAAATTCATTCTAATTTTACTCACATGTAACTTGCATGCACAAGTCACTATCACCTTACAACTCATCCCCACTCACCCTTTTGTGGGAGTTCACACCATGCATGTGACCTTTCCTTTTTTAGTCATTTGGCTTCCCCATGTGTGCTCACACATGTGTGAGCATACATGGTCAAACCATCCTCCCTTACATTTCATAGACATGTCATTATCAAGCCACCCTCTCTTTTATATGTCATAGACATGTCAACATCCTATCTACCCAAGGTGTGCTCACAAATCAAAATTTGTATTTTAAATTTAGAATTCTCTTTCATTTAGTTATTTGGGCTTGTTCTATTGACTTTAGGGTAAAAATGAACCCCAGGGTAAGTACCTATGGGGTGGAAGCTTATTGAAAACATAATATGGCCTTTTGGGTAAAGTATAAACCCCTAAAAAGTCACTTAAAGAGGAGTGACGAGTTTTATGGTCTTGGGAAAGGTGTGAGGACTTGTCATATCCACCTCTCCCAAAGTGTGCTCACACATGTGTGAGCACCCTTGGCTCCACTTCCCATGCTATGTGGGCCTATTTTTAAAGCCTTCTTCTTGTGACACTTGTCACAAAGTGAGGCTATCAATCTAAACCCCACCTTTTCAAACAATCCTAGCTGTTGAATCAATCTCCAATCTTGGCCCTCTATTTACCTCCCCTCAAGTCTATAAATTGAGGCCATTTCTTCTTTCATCAACAACACATGAAGGGTATCTTATGCTATCACTTTGAAGAAGGATAGGATTGAAGGAAGAAGAATCAAGTTGAAGAAGGCACAAAGAGAAGATTTAGAAGAAGATTGTTGCAACTCCATCAATATCCAGGTTTTCTTTATTTTGATTTCTTTTTAGAATAACTAATCAAATCTAGAAAATTTGCTAGGATCAAACTATTATTCTCTTTCCTATCTTTGTTTGTGAATATATATATATATATATATATATATATATATAAATTAGAATCAATCTATTATTGTTCTTACCATTCATTGTTTTTCTAAACTAAATCTAGGATAAAAATTAATTTTAATTTTTATCTTTAAATCAATAAGTTCATTCTCATCTATTTTTATTTATAAAGAAATATTAGTTCTTTAAATTAAATTATTGTTTTATTATTGTTAAAATAAAATATATCTAAATACATATGTTTTATAATATGGGTTTTTATATTAAAATTCTTAAAAAAATAAAAATTATTCTTTTAATTTAGCTAAGTCATAAATAAAATAGTTTTTTTTTTTAGTATAAATAAATTGAAAGAATTTTCAAAGGGGTATTAATTGGATAGATTAAAGAATAAATTATTTGATCTAATTAACAATCAAAGGATGGGCACATACGCTAAATGAATTCAAGTTATTCCATGAACTTCTTAATTTTAATAATGTTACCCTAAATTAGTAAGACAACAAATTAACTAACATCTATGATTGATGAAGATTTGGTCCAAACCACGATTCTATGAGATAATATTTAATTTTATTTAAAAAATGGAAATGATTACTAGCTATTGTTGAATATAACAAATGAACTTAGAATATACTTCTCTTCATAAAATGATGATAAACTATGAGTATGGTTATAGAAGATTTTAAAATAAAGGAATGGCAACTTTTATATCTTATGAAAACACTATAGCTTTATGACAATAATAACAATTCTATGATAACAATTATGACTATTAGACATTAAATTTTAAGTTTAAATTTATGTTTCATTAAATGAGAGATTCATTGTTTTACCAAATGGTAAGTAGTAAAATTGAATTTATGCAAACAAAATACAAAATAACTTAAGGAATTAATAATATCTCTTTAATAAAAGTGTTTTCTTATTATGCCATAAACTTAACTCTTAGATTTATTGTTATTCTTCAAATAAACTTTCTCCCCATGTAATAAATTTATCTTCTTAAGATTCAAGGCTTATAGCACAAACATCATAGTTATAATTTAATAAATTTGCTATAAACTTAATTCTTCAACATCATGGTTATTCTTTAAATATACAAGTAGATTCAATTCTTTTTAAAACAAGGTTAATTCATTTAATTACAACAAGGTCATAGTGAATATGTAATCATTAGAATGTTATCAAGAATAAACTTATGCAAATTAATGCAAACCTATTTTAGATAGATCATCAATCTTGAGGCATTAGTAATATAACTTATACAATTAAAATCAAGGCTCTTATTATGAAATTGTATTGATTTATCTATCTAAGATATTAGTGAAACAACTTATGCAATTAAAATCCAGTCTTCTTTAGTCATGCAATTCAATCAAAATTAATAAACCTTTTTCTTGAAACAATAGATTATGCCATTGAATTGGAAATTATTTATGCTATCTTAGATGGATATTTATCTTGAAAATATTATGCAATTTAAATCAAAAACTACTTACTCTATGACATAGATTATGCAAATAGATTCAAATTTCTTTCCTAGGAAATACTAACATTGCAAAATAATTAGATTCATACCATCTATGAATTAGATCACCCATCTTGAAGAATTTAACTTTATGTTTAAATATTTTTATTTCATAAATGGATTTGACTATTCAATTCATTGTTACAAAAAATTTACTTTCATAGGATGTAAGTAGATGTAATACTTCTTTCTAGCAAATATACTTGAATAGATAGTTTTTTTTATTTAGTAAGTTCATTTAATTTTACTTCCTTAGCAAGAAGGTATAAAGCTTTTATATTCCATTTGGTTTATGTGCACAAGCTACTTTTCTTATTATTGATAATGCATTTAATTTCTTCTTAGATAGAAAAATTAAATAAGAGGAAAACATAAAAACTAGCAGCATTGGTATTAACGGTTGCCTCGACTCACGATTTACAGGTAATGCCATCGGCTTGAGTTACTGCACTTATAGCCTAATAAAGCTACAACAATGGGCGTGCTGTGGCATCATCCCTATAAATTGCCGAGGAGTAATAAGGATCATTTTGGAGTTAAAATCCAAGGGGAGGAAATCCCTCTTGGATCGATAATATAAAAAAAAAAGATAATACTATAATGGACTTACATCTGCTAGTGAAGACCATAGAAAACTCCAATTTGAGCATGTGAATTGACTTTTAATTCTTTTATCTTTTATTTAATGGGCAAGGGTGACGTGACTTATAGGAACTTAGGACATAGATGAATTAGTAAACAAGCAAAAGATCACCATGAATCTTTATGCTTTATATGCTGCCTTATGTGGGTAGTAACTAAAGAGAAACTATTTGAGGCAATGGCCCTAGAAAGGGTCACGTACCCACAAAACAGTTTACATCCAACAATAGATTAGAAAACAGAACTACATATTATATGCCTTGATCCCGTGCTGAAACGGTGTATGTAGGCAGTCTAGGGATGGAGTTGTCCCTAATACACAGGCGCTCGGGGTGGGGATTTAGGATTGGTTAAGGGTGTTTACCTTATTGGCCTTGTTAAGATACCTTAAGATAAAGGAAGATAAATAAATATTAAAATTGAAGTTAGAGATTACTTGTTATACTTAGAAGGAATCCCGGATGGATTTGCTTGATTCCTCGAGGCTTTAGGCCAAATTCTGAGGCGGGACTCAAGCTTTTATTATTATCTCACATACTCCTAAGGACATTGACCTCGGTGCACTCCTAGTAGGGGAGTGTAGTCTTTAGAGATTGACTTAGGACCCGGATGGTCTCGATGAGTCTAAGTCTCTGGCCAGAGCATTTTCTAATCCATGTGGTTAGATGTCTACATTATTTAGATAGATACATCTTGGTCCCAAATGGACATTAACCTAACTTGAAAGGTTAGATGCTTATCTCAGATGGATAGATGAGTCTTGGTCCCGTATGGACATTATCCTAACCCATATGGTTAGATGCCTATCCCGTATGGATAGAAGTTCATGAGTATACAACTAATTGAGAAAGACATTAAGGGATTTAATTTTTAAAAAAATTAAAAAAATTAGTGAAATTTTTGGTTCAAGGAAGTGTGGGTCTTTACAGATCTCTCACCGATGGGTTGGCTTCGGTGGTCATCGCAAAGAGTCTCCGTGATGGTACATTTCAATGAATAGTTTTAAAAAAAAAATTGCATTGTTTCATCACAATTTCAACAAAACCCACCGACGAATCACTAAAAAGGTCTGACGAATTTGTTATAGCTATGACGAAGGATTCATCATAATTCCTTTCCCATTTCATCACAATTTTGATGAAGGCTACTGACGAATCACATAAAAGGTCCAACGAAGTTGCTTAGCTGCGATGAAGGCTTCGTCGTAACTCCTTGCCGATTTCGTCACAATTTAAATGAAGGCTACCGACAAATCACAGAAAAGGTTTGACAATGTTTCTTAGCTGCAACGAATATTTCATCATAACTCCTTGCCCATTTTGTCAAAATGGCGATGAACTTTTGGTGTTGTTTCAGCACTTCAGAAGAGCCATTGCAATTGCATTTTGGTTGTAATTTATTGGTGGATACACAAAAATTTTGTTGATATTCTAATGAACATCTGAGTGATTTTATGATGAAATGACTGATGAATCTGTGCCGTTATTTTGACATTTAATTCGTCGTCAAAATTTCAACGAAAAAATAGCGACAAATTTTTTTCATCAATTTGTCAATGTTTTGACAAATGTTTGTCGAATGACCAACAAATGTTCGTCAAAAAATGGATTCAAATTCAGTAGTAACACCTTCCTTTATGGGAGAGTGCAAAATCTTACAATCTAAACCAAAACAACCTTGTGTTTCATATTCTCAACTTGGTTCTACATCAACAATATTACCCCATGATAGTGATGGGGGCTATCTAACTCCCATCCCTCATGAGGGGATGATGTATAGTTTTAAAAAGGATTTGTCTTATCATAAAGAAACCAATCCTTCTCAAAAGCATAAGCCCCCTTCATCTAAATTGAAATATTAGTTATGGTATTGGATGCATGCAATCTCCCTCCTATACACATGGATACAATGAACACATCAAGCAACCTGACATACCATACTCTTTCAAGAAAGATCTAGGTTTTCCTCCCTTATCTCCATTTTCATCTAAATTCTTATCATTTAGTGTGTGTATGACATCTTGCACAAATAAAGGAACATCTTCTACTATTGATCAAGAGATTATCTTGTTGAGACTCCTCCAAGATCGTTTGATATCTCTCCCTTTAAGAACACGAAATAAATTATACTACAAGACTTCATTTTACACATATCATAGAGTTCATGGTCATTCTACTAATGAATGTAAGGCCTTAAGCAACAAAATTCAACATCTTAAGGATCATGGTGCTCTTCCTTGTGTAGAAGCACCTAGTTCCTCTTTCCATTTCAGCTCATTCTTGTCCTTCACTAAGTGGGGGCAACGAGTTAGGTAGCCTTGTCCTTGTATGTCACATCTCGTTGCCTCTTTTTGGCTAGTTGATCACCTTTCATGTAAATATAAGAGCAAGCTTGGGATGTGGACGACATGCCTTAAGTTGGCTCGCATGTGAGATACTTATTCATTTTGTAGTTTGATTCAGAAACATATGACTTGGCATAGGGATTTCTAAATAAGCTTTCATGTCTTCTTCTACTTTAAAGCAATTGCTCACAACAGTGGTGTTAGCAACCACTTTAAAGTGGGGGCATACATCGACACTCATGTTTCATTGTGTTATTTTCTTTCTTCCTACAATACATCCTATTTCTTCGTGGTTTCATTGAGTTTGATTTCCTCCGAGAGTGTGATATTTCTTTGACTTGTCCTCTCTTGGAAACATTAAGCATGATCTTCCTTAAGAAGAGACCTTACATGAACTAAGCAAAATCACTTTGGATATTCCTTACACTATTTTGCATTTACAACAATCATTATATGACCACCTTGCATAATACACTTTTCTTGCCTATTGTTCCATCCTATTTGTTCATGTGATCCAAGCATATGAAGTTTTTCTCATCTCATGAAGCTCAAATATCATTATTGTGTGGTGACTTATCAAAGTTATCAAGAGGTATAGCTTTGGTCTGGTTGTATGGGAAGTTGATCTAAGGGCATGAATTTCCCTTAGCCACTTGCATGTGTGTGTGAACGCATATTGGTCATATGTGTCTCACCTTCTTGGATTACTCACCCAACAAACAACCTAAAGTTTTGTTGCCTCAGAGTGAGCATGCATTTTTGAACAAACAACTAAGATCTGATCCACATCGTGTTGGACAAATGGTCGAAGCTTGATCCACCTCATTTTAATTTTTTGCTTGTTTTTTATTTTTCTTTATTTTAGTCATTTGACATTGCATGTTTGCATATCTTAATGTTGCATACCATAAACCTTGTGTGTATCCCATTGTGCTTATGTCAATTTGACGTAGGATCTTGTATCTTGGGGGCTTGGCCACCTCCTTCAATCTTTGTCATCCTTTGTCATCTGCATCAGTATACTAAGACCCCTCTTGAATATCTACCTTAGTGTGAGTTTCAAGCAAGTTAATCCTCTCACTAAAGTGGGGGCTAGATGCAATGATGGAAAAAATCCCCCTCTTCCTTGCCTAATTTGGGAATAATTAATAATAAAGTGGACTTGATATCACCTTGATCTAGTGTTGTTATGAGTTTTACACATCCACACTAGGTTTTGGGCCCTTCTAAGCTAAATAAACTTAACTTTTCCCTAATTTAGTGTTGTAAAGTGTATTTATTAACACCTTCACATTAAATTTAAAAGGATTGTAAAGTAAAGTGGACCTGATCTAGTGTTGTAATGTGTTTTATACATTCACATAGGATTTAGGGACCTTCTAAGCAAAATAGACCCAATGTTGCCTTAATTTAGTGTTGTAAAGTGTATTTATTTATACTTTCACATTGGATCTTGGGACCTATTACATTTATGACCTTAATATCACAATTAATAGGCCCATAATACCCTATATTATACATCCCAAGGCATATTTCAATCAAAAACTTGACAATATCAACATATATAAACTTAATGTACACACTCCTCAACACTTTGGCAATCAAAATAGGCCTTGTTGGACCCATTTGTCACTTTGGGTGAATAAGTCCCATCCAGATGCGACCCATTCTCCCAACTTGGCAAATGAGTCCCATTTGGCCTATTTTCAAGGTTTTAAGCAAGAAAAACTAGGTTTTAAGTTCAAATTTCATGTATGTTGGCCTTTAGGATCTAATACATGGGATATTAGATGGATTGACTATATAAATGAGCTTTCAAATCATTATTTCATTAAGTATACATCTTATCAAGTCAAGCATTCAAGAGTTAAGCATTCCAAGACTTCATAATATCATCTAGAGAGCATTCAAGATCATTTTTAAGGAATTCAAGGACATAATTCTTTATCAACTATTGCAGAAATTCAAGATCCATCATCATGTCAAGCATTTCAAGCATCAAGCATGTTATCGAGCTAGTGTTGTGATGTAGTATTCAAGATTCAAGATCAAGCATTGTTTTGCTCCTAGTGTCAAGATCAAGATCTACATCCTTCATGGCCATTTCATGTTGAGTTGTAAATTTACAAGACATCATTTACAAGGTATAATTTAGGGTATCATTTTCCATGATTCACTTTTTTCATGTTTCAAACCTTCATTTCATTGTCTCATCATTGGGTTTAATTACCTACAAGGGGTTTGACCAAGGCAAACCCCTATTCCCTAACAATCAACATTTTTTTTCTCTCTTTCTGTGATTGTAGATCTAGGTGCTTTGAAGACTTGAAGGATCATTGAAGATTAGGTTGCAAGCTTAGAGAATTTTTTTGGAGTTGTCTCCCCATTTGTAAGGTTGCAATATTCACTAAAAGGTCACCTACATCCTCAAAATCAGAGTTTCAGATCCAAAAATCTAGAGAGGTAGATTGAGAAGACTAAGAAGAATAGATTTAGACTTTGAATTCCTAAAAAAATGGAATGAGATTGATTCATCACAAGTGGTGAATGATTCCCACTATAGGTGTTTTTCTGAGATCTTTGCAGATTCAGATACCCTTTTTACCAAAACCTGCTATTGTGTAGAAATCTAGAACTGGGACAGAATCGCCCAGAATGGTGAATGAGTCCCGCTAGGTCAAAAAGTCAAAAATTCCAACAATTTAGAACTTCTAGTCATTCTGGATTCCCAGTTGCACACATTTCATTTCATAACTTTTTATTCTGATTTATATGCATTTCTAGGTCATTCATTCAAGTTTCATGCATCACTAGGTTTAGACCTTACAACTTGCATTTCATTTTTTTTCTTGTTGGCAACATAAGGGTAGAAAAATGAGAGGGGGGTAAATCAATTGTCATAGAAATTAGGGTATGTGCAGGATCATCATGGAAAAAATAGGCCCTTAAGTGGCAAAAAAATCAGAAAAATTAGAGTTAGGCAACTTGACATAAAAATTTGAATAAGTTATCTATATTATTTTAAAAATATATAAGAATACAATTTGTAGAAAATTGAATGTAGTTTCTAAACTACTAGGTTTGTTTAGAAAAAAAAAATCTATTTGGTGAAAATTTTAAATTTCAATGCAGTAGAACTTAAATTTCAAGGAAAAAATAAGAAGTAGGTGTCTGTCTGACCACCCTAACCACAATAAAATGATAATATTTTTTATAAGATTTTAGATATAAGTAGAGGACTCATGTCCTAATGTGATGCATATTTTTTTATAATTTGTTTTCCAGTAAATAATTAATTATGAATTCTTTATTACAACTTTTAAAAAATTTAAAAACTCATATGTCTAACCACCTTAACTTGGTCAAAACTTTATGAAATTCAATTTTTTTTTTACCTATAGTATTCAAAGCATAGAATGTGATGCATGTTTTGGATTCAAAAAATGTGATACCGCTTGAAAGCTATAAATGTTTTTCAATCAGTCAATCAATTAGGACTTTAGTCATAATTTGAATAGAAAATGAATAATAATTACTTATTAAATTCAAAGTAAAACATAATTTATATTGCTAGAAAGTTGAAAATCTCCTTTAAAAACCCTTTTCATTTCATCAATTTTGGGTAAGAAAAATTTCTTCAGCCACATACCCATCATATTGCCACTTTTTGGCCCATCATGATCCTGCACATACCCATTATACATATTAAACTTATTCTCATATCTGATAAATAAACATGAAATCATAAACCGTCACCACATCAAAAACACACATAACACCAATATTTTTACGTGGAAACCCTGTTAGGGGAAAAACCACGGTGGAGGTTAATCCACAAGATTATACCCTATTAAAATTATTATAAATGGGGAATGCACATGCATTTAGGAACACTGCCTAGAGTGCACTGCTCAAATAAAAAAGAATTACTACCCAAAAGAAGACTCATTGTCTTACAGTCACATTCAGATTGCATCCAGAAGATTTTGAACTAAGAAAATAACATCTTCTAATGCCTAATTACAATTCTAGTTAAGAACATAAACACTTTCATCTGCTCACTTTTCTTCACACTTTACTTCTACCTTCGAAATATTAGAATTTTTTTCACACACAACACACAACATACATCACACACCATACCATAAAATGGTATAAACAAACAATCATATATATCCGCAACTAAGGATAACATCAACTACATGTTGGCCCAACAAAATATGAAACATGTACAAACTGTTGGCCCAAATCAATAAACAATTTATCAATACAGACCAAAAAATGTTAGCCAAAACATAGTAAGGACCCAGAAAAACATCCTTAAATATGAAAAACCTTCAAAAATTATGCCTCAAAGATCCGCAACACGCTACAATCACCCTATCAGCCATGATCATGAAAAACATGAACTCATAGAAGAAAATCACCAATCACGAGCACAACGATCAATGCATACCAACAACACAGATAAAGTAAAATATAGAAACATCCACAAGCATCATGAATCGCCATAGAAGCATCCACAACAACTGAAATTACTAGAATCACATCATCTTCTTTTAGGAACACCAACTAAAGCAACAAAACAACTATTAGAACACAAATACTCATAATTCAATCAAATCTTCATGTGAACCTTTGAAAATTCATGTGGATAAACTATATATACTTGTCAAAAAACCCTTTAATTTGCAACCTCTTATCATCAATATACTGAGCTAGCCACCATACTGAACTTCACTGCATCACCAACAACCTGCAACTTATTTTATTACAATTTTCTCAATATCCTCAACATATAGAGCCTTAAATACATTAATGGAAATAGTGTTGACATCAATGAAAACCACATATCAGCAATATCCAACAATCTCCCCCTTTGACATTGATGGAAACACATGATGTGAAAAACACCTTCAATGAAACTTTCTCTTAGCACTTTCTCCCCCTTAGATTTTGACTCTTTTCTCCTTAACTCTTTCATAGTTTTTCACATGAATCTTCTCCCCCTTTGACATCAATGGCAAAGGTACACATTATCTTTCTCCACACAAGATTTGAACTGCATTTCTAAACATCTAACTACTCCCCCTGAGTAGCAGCCACCACAACATCAATCTGGATCACAAAATATGACTGAAATGCATAGACCGATGCAAGTCAATGCATCTCAATTTTGATTAGGAGGGGTAGTCACCCTAGCTTCCCTCTAAGATACTTAAAAGTATCCTTAAGCAAGGGCTTGGTAAAGATATCTACAATTTGTTCCTTAGTGGGCACATACTCCAATCTGACTTCCTTTTCACTCACCTTCTCTCTTAAAAAGTGAAACTTGATGGATATATGCTTGATTTTTTAATGCAACACTAGATTCTTAGAAATGTTAATTACACTTGAATTATCACAAAATATAGCAATAGGTTAATTATACACAACTATGATATCTTTCAACATCTGCTTCATCCACAATACTTGAGTACAATTGTTAGCAGTGGCAATGTATTCTGCTTTTGCAATAGATAAAGAAATGTCATTCTACTTCTTACTTAGCCACGAAATCAACTTCTTTTCCAAGAAAAATGCACCACCACTAGTACTCTTTCTATCATTCACATCTCCTGCCCCAATCAACATCAGTAAAAGCACTCAAAGTAAGGTCATCTTCTTTAGGATACCATAGGCAAAAATCATTTGTCCCCTTCAAGTACCTGAAAATACTCTTCACAGCTACCGCATTAGATTCCTTAGGATCAACTTAAAATCTTGCAACAATGCATACAACATTCATGATATCAAGTCTAGTTTGAGTCAAATAGAGCAATCCGCCAATCATGGATTTGTATCTAGTCTAATTTGTTTTAGGAGAATCATCATTTTGTGTCAACTTACATCCTATCACCATAGGTGTACCAACAAGCTTTGAATCTTCCATACCAAACTTCTTTAGCAATTCTTTCACATACTTGGATTGAGATATAAAGATTCCTCTATCTAGTTGAGTAATTTGCAATCCCAAAAAAAAAAATCATTTCTCCAATCATAGACATCTCAAACTCACTCTGCATCTCATTAGCAAGCTTCATGGATAAACTATCATCTCCTCCAAAAATGAATCATTTCCTCCAAAAATGATATCATCAACAAAGACTTCAACAATCAAATCTTTATCATGATCAATCTTGAAATACAAATTCTTATTAGTAGTACCTTTATTAATTCCAAGCTTCAACAAATACTTGTCCAATCTGGCATACCACACTCTTGGGGCTTGCTTTTAAGTCCATACAATGCTTTCTTCAACCAACAAACCATATCTCCCTTTTATCATTCACACATCTAACTTTTTATTGCAATAAATGCTTTTTCCCTAGGTCTTCCGAATACCCTGTTTTCATAGTCTGTGAAAGAAAATTCTTCTACGGACCTTCAATTTTGCATAAATTTCCTCCATAAGTGTTCCCAAAACATCTATAGATCATTAATGCAATTGTTGCAATTTTCCACATTCTGATGCTAGCTACCAACAAGGGGGTAAAATATTTTCTTGAGAGCTCCCCATAGGCCAAAGGCCTTAAACTAATTCCTGGAGGAATTTCCAGCACCAGATTCTAGTGCGGATTCATTTCCTGCATCAGAAACACTCTTCTTCACCCATGTCTTCTTCATTTGATTCCTGATCTCACCCATAGTAACTTTTCCTTTTCTCTTATCATCCTTTTGTATATTTTTCCCTTTGCTTATCGGACCCTTCCTACTTCTACAAAATATTGCAATGTGACTAGATTTATTACAATTATAGCACACAACATTTCTATGTACAAACTAGTTATTCCATTGATTTTCTCTTGATATGCACTGGTTAGAAATATGGCCAAATCTATTGTAGGCATAACATCTGGCATTTCTATTGAATTTTTTTTTTGTCATATTTCTGCATTCAATTGACTTATGACCATACTTATTACAATTGAAACACTAACCAGAGAATGATGGACCACTTGGATTCATTCTACTTCTACATTGAGCAGCCATATGACCAAATTTATTTCAAACAAAATAGTATCCATTGAAATTTTGAGCATTTGGTTGTCTTCTAGGTGGATACCTTCTAGCTTTGCTCATCTAATTTCCTAGCCTAAACTTCCTTTGACCAAATCTGAAGCTTTCTCCCTTCTCATATCCAAGACCTTGCTTGTCACTTCCAATCTTCTAACTCTGAATCAGTTCATCAAGCTTAGCTGAGCTAATCTTTAGCTTCTCCATGTGTTCATTTGTAGTGGCAAGTAAATCCCTGAGAATAACAATCTATTTTTCAAGCTCTTATTCATTGTTTCTAAATTATTGCAATTCAAGCTCCAATTGATTGAATCCACCATTCTCTTACATTCATTGAATCTTTCTTTCAAGGACTGAGTAAGATTCTCTTCATTCTTATTTTTCTCTTCAATCTCCTTAGTCATCCTCATTACAATAGATTCCATCTCATGCTTTAGGACAACATTATCTCTAGTGAGATTTTCACATTCTTCTTTCTTTTCCTTCAAGGATTTACTTAGGTGATCATCTTCCATGCTTTTACTCTCTTTTTGCTTGAGCTGATCACATAGATCCTTTCTCTATTCCCTAGACTTATTGATTTGATCTTTCAACGCTTGAATTAATTTCTCAACAGTCATGAGGCTTGCTTACAATTCTTGGACTTCATATTTGGATTGATCAATATCATCTAGCGCCACCAAAAGTTGTTAATGAAGACTGTTGAAATCCATTGAATCACCTTCCCGGATCTTCCCCAAGCTATTAAACTTCTTTTGAGGAACTAGGCTCTGATACCAATTGTTGGCAACATAAGGGAAAACAACTGAGAGGAGGGGTGAATTAGTTGTCACAAAAATTATACATATTAAACTTATTCTCATATCTGATAAATAAACATGAAAGCATAAGCTATCACCACATCAAAAACACACATAACACCAAGATTTTTACGTGGAAACCTTGTTAGGGGAAAATCCATAATGGAGGTTAATTCATAAGATTATACCCTTTTAAAAGTATTACAAATGGGGAATGCACATGTATTCAGGCACACTACCGAGAGTACACTGCCTAAATACAAAAGGCTTACTGCCCAAAAGAAGACTCATTGTCTTACAATCAAATTTGGATTACATCCGAAAGATTTTAAACTAAGAAAATAACATCTTCTAATGCTTGATTATAGTTTCAATTAAGCACATAAACACTTTCATCTGCTCACTCTTCTTCACACTTTACTTCTACCTTTGAAATATTAAAACATTGTTCACACATGTATCACACAACATACATCGCACACCATACCATCAAATGGTATAAACAATTGATCATATATATTCACAACTAAGGATAACATTAGCTACATGTCGGCCCAACAAAATACTAAATGTGTACAAATTGTCGGCCCAAATCAATAAACAATTTATCAATGCAGACAAAAAAATGTCAGCCAAAACATAGTAAGGACCCAAAACAACATCCTCAAATATGAAACACCTTAAAAAATTGTGCCTCGAAGATCTGTAACATGCTACAATCACCTTGTCAGCCATGATCATGCAAAACATGAATTCATAGAAGAAAATCAGCAATCACAAGCACAATGATCAATGCAAACCAACAACACAGATAGAGAATGATCTAGAAACATCCACAAGCATCATGAATCACCACAGAAGCATCATCAACAACTCAAATTAATAGAATCACATCATCTTCTTTCAGGAACATCAACTAAAGCAACAAAACAACTACCAAAATAGAAATACTCATAACTCAATCAAATCTTCGTGCGAACCTCTGAAACTTCATGTGGATAAACTAGATATACTTGTCAACAAACTCTTTAATTTGAAACCTCTTATCATCAATATACTGAGCTAGCCACCATACTAAACTTCACTGCATCATCGACAACCTGCAACTTATTTTATTACAATTTTTCTCAATATCCTCGACATATACAACCTTAAAGACATTAATGGAAATAGTGTTGACATCAATGACAACCACATATCAGCAATATCCAACATTTCCAAGCCCTAGCTTGGTGGTGAACCCCTCATTAATCTCTAAACATGCCCTAGGATAGCCTTCTACCAGATATCTTGCCTCCATTCCACACCTGAGGTTGAGATCTCTAAGGTTTCCTCGAGTGTAGCAAGTGTGAAATAGGAACCCTATCATTGTCCTCTATTCCTCTAAGGTAGGGAGTACTATTTTCGTTACTACAACAATGATCATATATTTAATTTAATTATAATTATTTCCTATCTTCCATTGGATAATAGCTATATTTATTATAGTAATTAGGAGAGCACACATGTTTTCTGGGAAAGAAAAAAGGTAATGAATCATACAATTTAGGATACTCATTCATTACAAATATTTTACTTCAATGCTATTTATTTTTTTGTGGTAGACATTGATTTTTATTTTCTCTAAAAGTTAGAAAGTAATAACATAATCTATTTTTTCCTTTAATTTAATAAAATATTTTATACTCTTACAAACATACACTTACATGATGTATGTAAAGTTTACAAGAATACAATTACATGTAATAAGCATTTACAAATAGATAGTTGCATGCAATATGTGTAGAGATATGTAGTCACATATACTCAAAATTTATAGATATACACTTATATGTATATTGTATAAATATGGAATTGTATGTATACAAAATTTGAAAACTAATACTTCAAATGCAAATTTGTTGCATATAGAAATATTCTCACAAGATACATACAAAAACCCTTTCTTACTAGAGTGGTAATCACAACACATGAATTACAAACAAGAAGGTTTCATTTATTTGTAATGGCCGCCTTTCATGTTCATGACTACCTAAGCTCATAGGTCTCCATCTTTGTTGATGTTGAATCTCATGAGAAGATTTGTAGTCCATAAAAAGAGTGCAATAATACACAAAAATTGTGTATGAGTGTTAGAGTGATGATTAGTTTCAAGGTTAAAATATAAAATTCAAATGGCCCATATATTATTTTTTGTTCCACCAACTTTCTTACAAAATCAGTATCAATGTTATTAAAATATAGGCAACTAAAATCTTAGTAAGGAAAATAAATTTGGAGCATGTATGTGGAAAATTTGGAGACATACACTTACATGCATGCAAAAGTTGCAAACATTTAGTTGTATGCTTGCAACTTATAAATATTATTTTGTATTAATTTAAAATTTGCAAGCATAGATTTGTATGTAAGTGAATTTTTACATACACTTTCATATATAAAATAGTTTCATACATATAGTTATATGTGTACATAATTTGTATACATACATAAGAAAAAATCCATCACAAATCCTTGTCTAATAGAGAAATGCAAGTACAAAGCTGGTGGATTTATATATATTTTTGAATGAAAGGGAAAGGAATGTAGAAAATATGTGGAAAACCTCAACTAAAAAGGTGCATGCTTCTTTCTTCAAAATAAGGTCACCAAAAAGTATAAGATCTTCAACTACTAGTGGTCTACCATGTAAATGTTGCATACAAATTTTTTTAATTTTTTTGAATCACTCTTATAAGTGATAAATATATAGAATTGCTCAAATGTAAATACATGATATACAAAGATCCCTCATAAACAAGATATATATTCAAAATTTAAATCACACACATTTGTAATTATATATGTTTATAAACAACTACTATATATGTATATACAAATGTATAAATGCATTTACATAGAACTCTAGATACATGAAAAAAATATGAAAATATAATAAATATAAAAATATTTAGTATAAATATACTAGATGCAAATTTAATAGTTGTTAATCAATGCAATTACTAGTTTTTTATTAAAAAATACACATGAAAAAATAAAAAATGTTATAAAATTTGTAAAACTTGTATGAAAATGCCTAGAGTAAAAAAATGTGGTCTACCTATGAAATGAATTTTTCAATTCTCTTTCTCTCAAAATATCATTTTTTAAAGTTTTGGATGCATTTAATTATGTGGTTTGAGTTTGAGTTTGAATTTTAAATGTGAGTAAAAATTTTCAACTGTTGGTTTGGTTGTGCTAAGGCTTTGGGTTTGTCCCATGTAGGTCCAAGGTTTGACTCTTGTCGACTAGATTTAAGTATTGGTTGTGTTGTTCAAGCTTGCACAGTTAGCCTCGATGGACTAGTCTCACCTCAACTCGTCTCTTCAGCACCCCAAAACTTGACATAAAATGTAAGTCCAAGGCAAGGGTGATGGACTAGTCTCACCTCAACTTGTCTCTTTAGCACCCCAAAACTTGACATAAAAAGTAAGTCCAAGGCAATGGTTGTTGTGTCGAGGAGATACCACAAGGTAAAAAAAATAAAAAAATCCCAACTATTTCTTAAACTTTGGATGCATTAATTTTTATGGGTTAAATTTGAATTTAATATGTGTGTAAAAATTCCTAATTAATTTTCTATGAATTGTTACTTTGATACGTGTCTACTTTCTATCTACATGTGTTCTCCCTATTAATGTGTGTGCAAGTAACTTAATGAAATGGGAAGTGTTAAATAAAAGTTAGAGCAATATGAAATAAATGTATGAAAGTCCGTTTGCAAAATTGTATACTTATTTATGATACCATAAGAATTATTAAGTAATCATTTAGAAGAGAAACTTAACCTATTAACACATGTACCTTTACACATAGAATAAATTTAGTAAAACGTGCACCTTTAATATATTAAATAAATGATATTTTAATTTCATATATTATCATAATATGGACAAGTGATCTTTTATTATAACTGTCATCTTTTATTTTGAAGGCCCTGAAAATATAACTATGACTACACAAATACATATGTATCTTAATTAAAAAAATATTTTGAACACCTATAACTATATATATACCTTAAAAAATGACTACACATACATAAATGCACCTAAATAATTTTTTATTATTATATTTTTTTAATAAATATATACACTCAAGGTATACTGAATAAGCCAACGAATCTCAAAAGAAACAAAGGGTGATTTGAAAAAAAGACTTACCAAACACTGTAAGATGAATATTCATTTCCCAGAGCTTGGTCTCTATGTACACCGTCCTGCACAAGAGTTGTTTGAGCCACTATAGATTATTCTGATCTTTGGGCTGTTTCTTTAACGTGTTCTTTTGGCTGCCTTTTTAACGTGGTCTTTTAGTGGAGGAGGGAAGAAGTTGCTCGTACGAAACTTGTTGATGGCTCTGTCATGCGCTCAAGAAAAATGTGTGTGTACGGGGGAACATCTCCACGATTTAGTTGAGCCATTTCTAAATATCTCTGACCTCTTTCTCGGTTTCTCATGTTTTGATTCGTCACTCCCCAGTCTCAGCAAAGACGAAAAAAAAAGCGGGATGAATTCCGTTGTTAAAGCGCACCTACCCTCTGGAATACTCCTTAAAACGCCAGCTATAATGTTTCGATGGTCGTGCCAGTGAGCTTATTTTATTCGCAAAGCTTCGCATTGCTGAAAACAGCGGATCAGGCGAGAAAGGATTCCAGGGAACAAATTTGAGGACGGAAACAGAAAAGGGCGTGACGTTTTGCAAAAGGCGAAAAAAGCTTAGGATCTCTCCGTGTTGGGATGCCCAAATGGGCCCCTCTCTCTTTTTTCACACCAGCAAGCTCTCATTTCACCATGACAGAGCTAGTTGGTGTGTGAGAAAGAAAATTAAAGGGTTCCCATTTGGACATCGCACGACAAGAGAGGTCCGCTGTCTTCTTTATCGGCGGCCATGATCGTCGTTTGCAGAACGTTACTACCCTTTTCTTTTTTCGCTCTGTTTCCTTGTATTGGATCTGCAGTCTGCGCCTATTCAACGCTTACGTGGCACCCGAAGTCCTTAGCAGGTTTTGTTTCCATAAACCGCTACTGTTTATGATATTTTCGAATGGCCTGAAACTGGTACGTAAACTACCTATCTCGTCTGTATATTTTCATGATTTTTTAGTTTCTATTTGTACATAAATTATTCAATGTCATTAGATTTCCACAATCCATAAGAATCAGAGCAGCTATTTCTGGATTAGATTGTGTGAGCTTTTTTGGATCAACGTTTCGGATCACACTCCATGATCCATCATCAGGATAGAGAGTCAACTCTCTATCCTGATGATGGATCATGGACTCTCTATCCTGATGATGGATCATGGAGTGTGATCCGAAACGTTGATCCAAAAAAGCTCACACAATCTAATCCAGAAATAGCTGCTCTGACATAAATTATTGATACCATTTTTCTTCCGTATTCGTCACAGAGGACAGCCAGACAGGAATATGTACCGTTAGAAGTAATGGAATCCGTCCAATACTCTCTGACTCCTTCGATCTATTATCAAGACGACGTGGAAAAGGCCGAGAGACAAGACAGATACTTGATCACCAGTGTTTCAAAGGTGCGGACGGAAGTAGAATAGGGTTTGTTCAATTTTTTGAGTAATCATGGGATCTGGGTGAGGTATTTTGGTCTCTGTCATCACCACGGCACTCAAGTGGCTGTCATTCCAACTCCAAGTAGTTTTCAAGATTTTTTTATTTTTCTTCTCTGCTTTAACTTCATGTTGTTCATTATATGCAAGATGTACTCATTCTAGTCTTTATTTGAAAGTCTTTCACTGCATCAAATTTTTACTCAATAGCATATTTTTGGATCGTTAAGCGTTTGTTTTAAATCCAGCTTGGTAGATTCTGGTTATATCCGCCCAGCATATCTGTTGTAGTTATCTTTCTTTATCAGTTTCTGGTTATTAGTCTGATGGTGAAGTTGAATGATTTTAAATAAATCTATAAAAGATCAAGTTTTGGTGAGTGCAAGGCCCCACAACTTTGTAGATTATATGGATACTGTATAAATTATCACATCAGTGTACTACTATATATTTATGTTCTTTTTTAAAAGTTTTTAGGGCACTCTTCATATATTAAAATAAGTGACTTCAAATATATTATAATTTATTAATATTAATAATTAACTGAATACACACAAAATAGGTACAATAAGTTTCAACAAGAGGAATTTATTAATACTGATGTTTAATTAAATAAACACAAAAAATAGATACAATAAATCTCAACTACAAAAGTTTTTAAGTTTTTCATTTTCTATTTAAGAGTGTATCTTCATAGTAGCATGGTATAGTTATTTCAAAATAATGAATACATTTTTTATTTTTATAGTCTTATACAATTAAAATATCTTGTGTATAATGCAAACATATATTACAAAAAGGTTGACCAAACCATTCAAAACATAAACACATTTATTATAACACTATTA
Organism: Sequoia sempervirens; assembly: GCA_007258455.2. Classification (NCBI taxonomy): domain Eukaryota; kingdom Viridiplantae; phylum Streptophyta; class Pinopsida; order Cupressales; family Cupressaceae; genus Sequoia; species Sequoia sempervirens. The sequence continues at coordinate 257,042 of VDFB02027091.1, forward strand.
AAATACATATGCATCATTAATATATCCTATATAATGTTAATTACAATTGTGTTTTAATTATGAAAGAAGGTGGAAGGTGGCATATTGATGAGATTATATCCAAGACGATTTTATAATTATGTGAAATGAGATAATCTATATTTTATTGTGTCTAATTTAGACAAACTAACTTTGTAAGTGTATGCATGTATTTATATATTTATATTTAAAATGTTTAAAAAATATATACAATGAATCTGCATTAATTTTCATGCATAATAGACAATTCCAATTAATTATCTATGAAGATGAAAATTATTTGGTTCGATTATATGCATTATTGATTAGTTTCAATTGCTTGAATTATAATTTGACCATTATAGGAGTTTCAATATAACATACTGATTGAATCCAAGGTTGATATTGTAAGTGGAATGAGACATTTATGTATTTTATTGGCGCTAAATTTAGACAAGATGAATTTTAAATGTATTCATATGTTCATACTCATTTATTCAAATAATGGATCATAAAATCTAAAATAATTTCAATTCAACAATATAAGATTATTCATAAAAAGTAAAGATTATTTATTTCACATTTGTTAATATTAAAGAGTAGAATAATAATTATTTTTTTACAAACTTGTATTTAAGTGTTGAAGGTATTTCAAATTAATAAATGTTAGAATCCTCTTAAAAATGAAAAAAAAAATTAAAAATATTTCCTTCACACATAATTTAGTTATCAATAAATTAGTGTTATACTTCCTTATCAATTCAATGAGAGTAATCTTTAGTCATTTTCCATTTAAACATTTTCATTTCAAAACCTACTCATTTTTTATTTTATTTGTGACATAATCAAATAGAAATAAATTTTAGAAATAAGACATAAAGAATTATATGCAAATTGCATTATTTAATCATTAAATATCATCATGCCACCAATAACACATACATATTAATATCATCTAATTGAATTAATTAAAATTTCATCAATTGTATACAAATATAGATATATACTAAAATAATGAGCACTAAAAATATCAATCCTAAAATATGTTGAAGGCCACTACTTGAAAGCGTGTAAAAATTAACATTGCCCCTTTCCCAAAAACTTATTGTATACATAACATTATACTCATTCTTTTAGAGCCTTTATTTATTTCAATTTTTAGAGATTTTAAGTCGTGAAAGAATTTTTTTAATGTACTGCTAATAGAATTTTTTTAGTAGGGGTGGTTATAAATTTTTTTATTGATATAAACCTTTTCACATATATAAAACATAAAGCATTCATAGAGTTTCTACATTCTTAGGATGTAAAATGAGGAGGGAGTTCTTTTTTTTTTGCATTAAAGGAAATAATGGTTACAAAAAAAGTCAAAAATCAGTGCTTAGTAAATTCATTTTTAGTAATTTTCTCAATCTTGACAATGGATCAGGTCTTAATGTTTGTAGCATTAGTCTTCTCTAGATAACTTAGTGGGGGTAAGAATTTCATAAAATTGGATAATATTTTTATTCATGGCTTTCATAATGTTGGTAGGAAACCATTGGGGACAATCACACTACCTATTAAGGTAGGACCCATGATCACTCCTACTTGGTGGTGCAGGTTCTACTCCTCAAGTGGAGATTTCTTTTATCACTCCTATTTGGTGGTGCAGGTTCTACTCCTGAACGGGTTTTGCTTTCACCACACATTTTTTTCTATTCTGGTTTATCTCTCTCTTTCTCTGTCTTCTTGGTTGTCCGTAGAGGTGGGAACACCAAAACAGGGGTTTGACTGAGGCAAACCCCTATATAGCCCCAACACTTTCTCCAGATATCTTACAGAACCAGGTTTTGAAGACATTCACGTGCTAGAAGCCTCATCACTTGCGTGGTTGTAAGTATTTCCTTTCTTCTTCTTATGTTTATTAGTTTTACTTCATTTTATTATAGTTCTATTGCATTATGTGGCTTTATCGCATTTTGTAAGTTGTCAGCAATCGAAGTAGAAGTAGTTATTTAGGCATTTTCTATGATACAATCACTTTTTGATCCGTATGAGATGTCAGTGTGCCGCACTGTTGTCTGCTTTCTGCGCTGACGTCCTTTGGCCGAGGGCTCGTCAGTTTGTCCAGAAAATCTTCGTGACCTGCTCTTTCCGATTTTGAAATTCTCGTTGCTGTTCCTGAGGTAGTTTAGGGTAGTTCGCCC
>VDFB02027092.1:0-24618 GCA_007258455.2 Sequoia sempervirens
AATTAATTTATTATTATAATTGTTATTTGGGAAAGTGTAAGTGATGGATACTCATTTTTTGTTTTAATAATGATGTGGATAGATAAGTTTTATGTGGCGTTGAAGTCTGCTATTTTGGTGTGAAAAAAAGGTAATATGGGTGTGCTTATTGTTTGGAATTTTGTGTTAAAAATATTGTTGTTTCGGTTTGAATTCATAATTTTGGGTTGTTTCCATAGGCACATACATGCCTTGTGTTACCTAGACCTAATCTTGTTGGTTGTGCAAACTTGTTTTTTTATTCACTTGATTTTTTTGTGTCATTAAGTGTCAAAGGATTATTGGTGTTTAAAATTACTTAAGGGAGATCGTTGGATTGTAAGTGTTATGTTTCAAGGTCAAACCCCTTGATAGGGTTGGACTATAAATGATTGACAAGGGACAAATAAGCATGAATATTCTCTAAAATGCTTATGTAGATTTTAATTTGTATTATTTGTGTTCTTAAATGCAAAGCATAATTGATAATGCTTGTGGATAATAAATGAACACTTTGAAATACAAGTACATAGCAATAATCACATAGAATGTGTATCAAGTTGGCTTAAGGTAGGAATAGAATGGGTAAGAATTAGTCATAAATTAAATTTGTGAAAATTGGGTGTTAGATTTGTGGGTGCATGATTGGTCTTGCATCCATGGGATTGCCTTAAGGGAGTAGTAAGATTTGTGTGGGGAATGAACAACTACTATGGAGGATGCAATAAATATAAAATGCATGTGAATATGTGTAATAATTGATAAGGTGTGGTCCAATGTGTGTGCAAATGGGGATGGATAAAGGATCAAGGAATGTGCCCAACATCCCATAACATTGTCACCATTTATTGATAAATAATTGTTTAAGGTATCCTTTCAAAATAAGCAAAAACTAAGCTCCATATTATTTGTACTTATGTCCATCACACGTATATGGACATCATGCATGCATCCATACCATGTAGATTATAAAGGTCAAAATAACATTTATTGTTAAATGAGTCATTGCATTTGGAAGCATCATTGCCCATGTAGCATAGTTGGTCAATGGATGTGCTAATAAAGTGCAAGTCATGGGTATGAATCATGATGATTTGAATAGTTGCATATTGAAAAACATTGTGTTTTTCAACACATTGCGATTTTCACAATATGTTTTTCAACACACTTAAAAAACATTTTAAGTATCTAGCAAAAGTGTTGACTATATGTTTGTATGACCACGCATGTGAGACATGTAAGGTCATATAAAATGGATGCCTTAGGCATGTCCATTGGTATGTCTAGTATGAAGCTTCACATTCACCTTCAAAATGGGCCCCAAATTGAATGAGAATTGACATGTGTATACAAAGTGCATTTTGTCCCCATTTTGAGGTACATGTGAATTCTAAAATGATTGTTTATCTCAAATCATATGCCCCAATAAAAAATGATAATCGATGATAAGAAAAAAATAGGAGGGGAAGGAAAGTTGCTCCCTAATCCAAAGAGGTAGCTTTAGAAGTCTTGGAAGCAATGGAAGCACACATAATATTGGGGTGTGATGTCCTTAATGTAAAGATATGGAATTAAAAGTTCAATGTGAAATGGGAAGGCATGATGATGCCCAGTCTAGTAAAATAACTCTTATAGGAGTATGACATGTCAATGTAGGCACGAATAACAAGGTGAAGGCATGATCCTCCCAATACAAAGATATGGCAATATAGGCTCATAAAAAAGTGATAAGATAAATCATGAGGATCATAAGCATATGGTTTAGAAAAGATGGAAAATATGCAAATATAAGGAATATAGGCATGAAGATATGTAACAAGTACGAAGTAATTGAGGCAAAAATGGGAAACCAAAGTGGTAAGGTATGAAACATAAGTAGACAAGCTCAAAAGACATAGAAATCATAAAATTGCATGACAAAGTGGAAAGTAGTAGGCAAATAAGCAACTAAAGTGGAAAACACATAGGTAGAGGTAAGAGTAAACAAAATGTAGGCATAAACAAGATGAGAACAAGCATAAGTTCAAATGTATAAAGAAAGAAGAAGAGGGAGAAGAAAATGCTTCCTAAGTGATGGGGGCTAGCAAGGTGAGGAGGTGTGGGGGAGAAGTGAAGGGTGGGGACTAAGCATTTAACCAAATATAAACTTGGTATTGTCAAAAGGCCTAGGTGTATAGACAACAAAGAAACAAAAGACATAATAAAATCTAAGTGTAATAACATAAATTGTATACCTTTACAATTTTAAATTGTGTTTTGGACTTGCTTTGGTGTCCCTTTCTTGGCGTGCTTTTAGGCTCATTTTAACACTTGCATTAGCCTTTTTCCTTCTCATGGTGCTTACCTATTTCCCATGTTATCACTTGCTGAACATTTATGTCATCCTTGTGATTTCCTAGCATCTTGTTGTTTAGAGCTAAAATTATCCAGACACTAACATGATGCACTAACATCTCATGACAATTTCTTGCTTAGTAACTATTTCTGAGTGTTTTACCACTTGTCACCTTCCTAGGTTAGTGGTAACGACTTAGGATGAATCTAAACAATTCATTAGCCTTTTTTTCTTGCCTACTCTCTTTTAGAATTTGGCTCTCTTGCACTTTCAAACACACACACACACACAATCCTTTCAAGCTCTACAACTCTTTACAACACTTCTACACAATCCCCTTCAACTCGTCTCCTTGGTTTCTTGAAGCCCTTGTAGGTGACATTGTTCTTGTTTATTGCTATTTTCTTGTCTCTCTTTTCATTTGTTATTGTAACATCTATTTTTATTGTGCTCCTAAGCACTTTGGGATCCTCACATCCTTTTTCCTTTACTCTAGTTTTCACTATTGCATTATCACAATGCTTACCATTCCTAACACACTTGGGATAAAAGCACTCCCACACACTATTTTTCTATCTATCTATCTATCTATCTATCTTAGTTGTTGTGGAGGTAGAAATACTAAAATAGACAACCCCAATAATTTTCTTGTTATTTGAAGCTATAGGTTTCTTTGAGTGAAGCTATCCAACCACTTAGGAGCTTGGTGACATATTCCCTCTCTTTTCTTTTTATTATCATTCTTGTCAATTCCTTTCAATAAATTATCTCATTGTCTTGTTATTAAATTATTCTTGTTATAGGTAAAATTTCATCGTAATGTATGTTTCATTCATCTATACATGTAGGTTACATTTTTTTGGGTAGAACAATGCTTTATATTTTCTAGTCATATGTGTCTACAATGTGATCCATTGACATCCTAGCTTGTGGCTTCCTCCGCGTGGCACTAGGTTCTTTCCTTCCCCTTTTTCTAGTCCTATAATAAAAGTTTGTCCATTATTCTTCTAGTTTCTAGAAATTAATAATTTCTCACCACCTTCTATGCTTTAGTTATTTAAAAACCCTTTCATTTTAAGTATTTTAGGGATTGCAATATTAATTTGTTAAACTATAGCAGAGTAGCTCAATCCTAATGTGGAAGTAGTGAAAAAATATTTTGCGAATGCATTCTAGCTAAAATTGTAAATTTTCCTCTTTTACACTAACCTATAGGTATATAGTTGTATATGAAAGTATAGTGATGCTCATGTATCATCAAACAAACTTTGGAGACTCAACCTCTTCCTCCAAAATATCATCCTCATCTAATAGTTCATCATCTTCACAACAAAAGTCCTCATATTTGTCTTTATTCATGTTTGCTTATTATTCTTATTCACTCACCTTTTCAAATACACATGTTTCACCTTTATAATCCTTCATACTAGACATAAACACATGATCTATTGGGGTCAAATTTACCCAAATCTATTTTTCAGTACTTGTGATTGTGATGGATTGATTGGCATTTGATGCACAACAACTTCTTTCTTTGGTTTCCAAGTAGTCTTTTGTGCATGAATTTCTTGTAATTCTTTTGCCTTTGCCATTTTTTTTTTCTCTTTCTTTGTGTTGTCACTTTTTTGTTTTCTTTTGGACATGATTTTCAACTTGAGGTTCATTTTTTGAAGGATAGAGTTGTTGTTCTAACCTCTTTTAAATTCATTCAAATTTATCAAAGTGTATTTTTTTATAAGTCATGTATGATAAGCCCTGGATATTGGATATTTTTTTATACATTTTTTAGTGTCTTCACAAATGTGTCTAGTGTGAAGGGACTAGCATTGGATATTGGCTTGTAGTAGGCCATTTCAATATTTACCACTTTTGATTCATGTACGAATTAAACACATTGATGCAAGATAAAATTAATATATTTTTATAGTTTAATCCATGGGTGCCTAAGCTAAACACCAAATCATTGGATGATGTTATAACATGACATAAAATTGGTAGTTCTTTCAAATCTTAATTGTAAAATGATGCAATCGTAGTGCATTGATTAAAATTTTATTTATCATCTTCAATGAAATCCCAAAATATGCATATTGTTAATGTCTAATATGGATTTCAAATAGCAAATTCATAGTAAATATAGTGTATTGACATGTGATATCAATGAGGAGTTGAGTAGGTGATAAGCCCTTTAAACTACTAGGTATGTCTAGTGGACTATACAATTATTTTGTGGATTTCCTTGAATAATTAAATTAGTGGAAGAGTAGGACTAGAAGAAGATGTAACATAATCTCAATTGATTGTCCAAAAGCACATGTATGTTGTATATCCTCATTTTTAACATCATCCTTGCATGTTATTAGGTGCCTCAACAATATTTGCATGATTTGGAAAGGAATTTATGTAAATCTCCAACCAACTATTTGTGGGGGCAACTAAAATATTGTCATTATTGTTGACACCAACTTCAATCATAATGTTATCTATAACTTGGTATCACTCCTTGTGTTTAAGACCCATGTATGATCGAGTGTAGTGAACTTCAAACATATGGAAGTTACAAAATGCTTGCTCATTAATGTCTTAGGAAGTGGTTTGTTGGGATCCAATTGATGGATGGGAGGGAGAATGATTAAATTAGCACTCAATAAACTTTGGAGAACATCGTCCAAGGATTATTGAAGCTTAGTGAAGTTCTCAGGGGCATTTTATCTAAATGAAGGAAATGTAGAAGTATAAGAAACTTTAAGAATATTTTTTGTCATGTCATCACCCTTTGAAAATTTGTTTTCCTTTTGATATTTTGATGGGTATGGTGAAGCATTTTGACGTGATGATCCATATTTCAAGACATTTATCACTAATAGTGTGGGCTCAATAATTTTTCTATGTACATACAAATTGATGAAAGATGTAGAGCTATTTAGATGTACATTGTTCGCTATTGGTTTAAGTAAATAAAAATATTTTACAATTCAAGGTCAAGGGAATATTTATTTTAGAGCATAAGGACTAAAATATTGTAACATGGTCACTAACGTGTTTGTTTGGTCCTAGACATAACCAAATCGATAAAAAATTCTAACTCCAAGATCCCTATTAACTTTGAATTACTTTAAGGATACTTTCGTCAAATCATCAAATGTGTGCTTGGACCCTTGAAAGTGGAAAGAACCATTCAGTAGCATAATCTTATGTTCCATAAAATAACAATTAATAACTTATCCCCACATAAAAATTATATACATGCAATAGTGAAAAATCTCAAATGTATATTTGGGTCACCCTTGCCATCATATGCTAAAAATTGTGGTGCCATAAAACCCAAAGGTAATGGATGTAAGAAAATTCTAGAAGCCAATGGTGTATGTTGAGAGCATATTTGAATTCATCACTTTCCCATTAGGTTTTGCATTCAATATTTTTTATTCTTGATCTATGTTATGAATTAATGCATCTAGGGTTGAGGATGGAAGGGTAATAAGTGAGGTTTAATGAAGGTTATGCATGTGTATAGATAGAGGGGGAGAATGAGGGATAACCATGGCATGGGATGAAGTAGTATATAGAGGAACAACATAACTAAGATGGGTGGTGATGGTTGGTAAGTGGTAGATGAAATATATATGGATGTGTAATACATCATATAAGATGCAAGTATCTCAAGAGGGGTATAGTTGAAGAAATTTCATATAAAGAGTAGAAGGTGGATAAAATAAAGACTCTACGTGGTGGAACACTAGTAGAGGTAGGAGTGGTACTATGCAAATCAGTAATGGGAGTAGAAATAGTTGGAAATTGATCAATGATAGAAGAGGGGAGGAGGTAGACACAGTAGATGAAACAATTTTAGCACTAAGAACTTGTAAGATCTTTACTCCATATGGATTTTTGATAAACACATTATGAATAATATTGAATATTTGTGTTGGATTTTGAGTGCTAGCTAAACTAGTAAGATCATTTACAAAAAAAGTGATTTAACATTATAGCTTTGTGGTCTTAATCTTGACTATCCTCAAGGTTGTTCTCAAAGTGAGCATTAGAATAAATATCAATATCCTTTGATTGGGTGGACATTTTAGGGTTTAAATGGGAACTCCTTAATGGAAGATTAGAATCATGAGTAAATCATGGATTTTTTTTAAGAAAATAAAACTCAAGAATTCACTTTAAGGTTAAAAATAGAAACATTTGTGATATATCAAATATAAAAATAAAACCCTTAATGGGGCAACCAATAATGAGTATGGTGGGTAGCATGGGAAAAAAGAGATAGAAAATATTGAAGTTTAAAACTTAAAAGAAAATGCATATCAATGAAATAACAATGAAAAGCACACAAAACTTATCAAGATCCGAATAATAATAATAAAATATAAAAAATACACCTTTAAAAAAAGAAGATATAAGCCCTAAGGAAAAACCCTAGGGTGGTGTAGTGTTGGAGGGTTCCACTAAAAATATATTTACTTTCCCAAAAGAGAAGTTATACATATAAAATCTCAACATGACTATACTAATCTTCATCAATAACATTAATATCATCAATTTTTTCCTTATAATCACAAAAAATACTACTCCCACTAATTAGATATGTTTTAACCTCTATGTCACCTTATTTAATTAAATATAGTTAAATAATCCTAAACAATCCTAAACTATTTAATTAAATATCATTTTGCATTCCCCTTTTCATTAAATAAATCCATAATTTAATGAATATCCTATTATTCTCCAGCTTGCACATTCAAATGTAGTTTTAATTAACTAAATTTGCTAAATATCCTCACCCTACCACTTGCAAGGGAATATTCTTAGAATATTCCTCCTTTACACATTCCTCTAAAAGAGAATATTCCTATGGAATATCCTCTTTTGTGCACTCATTCCTCCAAAATATCTCTTAACCTCTTCCTAATTCTTAGGAAGTGTGTTTGTTGAAAGCTAATTTGGACCATTGATTAAATTAGTTGATCCTTGTCAACTTTCAACTCTAGCCATGTATTGGTTTCCTCAATCCATGTTTCATCCTCTTTTCATTGTTGACCATTGATTGATCTTTTCAATTTGAGCCCTTGATTTCTCATTTTCTCTCCTATAAATAGATCATTATTTATAGATAAAGGGATCCGTCTTTTGATAGCAAAATTATGTTGTTGAAACTAATGTCCACTTGCATCCATATTTAGCATATATTTAGCATTTTTAGTTTAAATCTTGATCATAGTAGCTTAAGAATCCATTAATGGCTTCTATTTTAGCTTAGTTTGCATCATTTTAGTTTAATTTGCATCAATGGCTTTCATCTTTGAACTTTAATAGATTGCATCTATTTCATCAATCATCTTAGCATTTAGAACACATCTCCATCATATTAAACTAGTTTTGCATCATATTTCACACACATATCATTGTCATATTATCCAAGGGATTGGGAAAGGGTTGCCATTCCAAATCAATGCGACACCACTCCCCCAATGGGATAAGATTTAAGGTTTTAGAATAGGTTTCTATCAAGCTTTCGTGTTTATTTCATGGTAGTTTAATGGTTTCTTAGTTTCTTTGTGATTTTGAATATCCCATTGGGATCATGGATTAGTGGATCAAATATACCTCAAATCTGTATGGATCTGGTGTATTTATCCTATACTATGATTATGGTCACAATATCAACACCTGCAATTTTTTTACTAATGTAATAAATGGAATAGAAAAGTGTATCCTCTTTCTGGCCTAGCATAACTCCCATTGAAGAATCTGATGCATCAGTATGAATGTGAAATGGTAATTCCCAATTTGGTGCATGCAACTCTGGTGTGGAATAAGCTTTTCCTTGATTGTTTTAAAATCTTGTTGACATTCTTGCGTTCATGAGAAAGTATTATATTTTCCTAATGAAACAAAAAGTGGTGAGGAAATTTCACTAAAGTTTTGAATAAACCTTCGATAATATCTTGCATGTCCTAAAAAACTACAAACATCTTTTTGACAAGCAGGTGTTGGTAAATCTTGAATTATTTGTAAATTTTTAGGATCAACTCGAATTCCTTTAGAATAAATTTAATGTCCTAACACTATACCTTATATCATTAAAATATGACATTTTTCATGACTGAGAGATAGATTAGTGTCTTCACATCGTTACAAAACTTTTTCAAGATCTCCTTTAGCTTCCTCATAAGTATTACCATATACAATAAAATCATCCATATAAACTTCTACACAATCATGAATAAGGTCAACAAATATACTCAAAAGAGCCCTTAGAAAAGTGGCAAGGGCATTACATAAACCAAAAGGTAGAACATTGTATGCGAATGTCCCCCAAGGACAAGTAAAAGTAGTTTTATCTTGATCTTTAGGTGTGAAACATAAGAAAAATAGGGAGGATGAATGGGGTTGGTTCACCACAAAGACCTATTTCTCTAATTTCATTCAAGGAAATGAGATCCAAACAATGAAGTAACTATCAACCAAAAGGTGAGTTGAACCAAGGTAAGAATAAAAAAAATTCCCATCTATGCAAGGACAGGGGTATAAGCTAAATAGCACTTTGGGGAGAAAGATTAAGATCATCAAACAAACTTTAAAATGCAAGCTATAAAATAAAAATGAAGGACAATATTCAAAACTAACATAAACAATAGTCAAAAGGAAGATCTGGAAAGGGGAAAAAAATGTGTACCTTTCACCATAAGTCGCCTTTTGAAGCTCATTGAGGACTCATTCGCCCTATGGAAAATGGGTTCTAGGGCGAATGGGTTCTAGCTAGGGTTCTTGAAAAATGCTTTCTAGGTTCTCTTCTATTGTGTCTACACTCCCAGATTCCTAATCCTCATTGTCAGACAACCAGAAATAAATATTGTAGAAGAGTTTTCGTGAAATGTCAACTTTTCTTACAACTTTGACAACTTTGCAACTTTCTTCAATTTTGCTCTTCAAAGAATCTCACTTAAAATATGCAATCACACATCAAAGAGAGAAAAATGTTGTTTGTTAGGTGAATGGAGGTTTTCCTTGGTCAAACCCCATTTTGGTAATTAAACCTTGAAATGAAATATAAAAGCATGAAGGAATGATGAATGAACAACAATGTGTAACAACTCACCAAACCTTATTTGAACCTTGGATTGTAGATATACAACTAACATGAGTTGAATTCAATGGATGTGGATCTTGATCATGAAATTTGATTTGAAACAATTCCTTTGAATACTTGAATAGATCTTGAACACTACATCAACATATTAGCTCAAGCAACTTGCATGATGCAATAAATCTTTGACATGACAATGGAATCTTGATTGCTGCAATAATCTTCAATAATTTTGACCTTGAATGCCTTGAAATGCTCTTGAGTGCTCTTGATAATGCTCTAGCTTGATCTCATAAAGTCACATAAAGATTTTAGGATGAAACATAGTGAATTGACCTTATATTTATACATATCTTAAGATTAATTCCCGAAATTCAAATATCACAAGCTAACATTGAATTGTGGATTTGAATCATTAAAATATCACCAAAAACATAGTTTGAATTTAGGTCCTAGGTCTAAGTGAGGACCCATTCACCCTGTGGAAAATGGGTCCTAGGTCACTTACTTAGGACACACATTGCTCAATGTTAAACATTATGCTATGGAATTTATGAATGTCAGGTTTTATTTCTTAGAAATTGCAATTAATTAGGTTTGGATTTGAATTAAAGGGGACAATTAAGGCATAATTAACCTCAATCGATTAATGAAGCCCTAGATTAGTGTGAAAGTGTAAAGGTACACCTTACAACACCAAAAAAAAGGCACAATTAAGTCCATTTTATTATTAATTATTCATTCCCAAATTAAATGTGAAAAAGTAATACTTTTTCCTATGTACTACATTTAGCCTCCACTTTAGTGCAAGGATGAGCGCAAGCACAAACTCACAATAAAGTAGATATTCAAGACACTTATGTATGCAACAATGGCAAAGATATCCAATCATACAACATCAAAGACCAAGAAGATCAAGCCTAAACTATCTGATCAACACATAAAACATATAAGCCTTCAGTTTTGTGCTCACTCTTGGGTAGTGGAACCTTAGGCTGTCAACTAGGCGAGTCTCCCAAAAGGGTGGAAAATGAGAGGATCATATTAGGCTCCCATATCATATCAAAGCTATCCTCCTAAAAACTTCAATAAGGAACCACCAGACAAGGTTTCACGCTTCATAGGGCTTAACAAGTTGCGTTATGCTAAGTAGCTATGAACAAGGAAAGGCTCCATAGGAAAGCAAGGTGTGTTATGCTAGGTGGCCTTGAATTTAGGGTTTGAGCTTCATAAGGTTAGCAAGTTGCATTATTCCAAACACTTATGAACAATAATGCTAGTAAAGGTTTTTGTTCAAAGGGATTTTGTTTAGTTTGTGTAAGGTCTTCTTCTTAGGGAACATCGTGCCTAATGTCTCCAAGAGAGGACAATTCAAGAGTAAAAGGTTCACAACTTAAGGAATATAGTGCATAACATCACCACTAAGAGGAAAGTCATACACTAAGAAATTTCACACTCTTGGAGGACATCAAACCCAATGACACCACCAAGAAAAGGACACATCACAAGAAAAAACAAAATCACACCATGAAACATGAGAAATATCGAAAGATATTATCAATTTATGCCCCCACTTTAAAGTGATTGCTAACACCATTGTTGTGACCAATTGCTTTAAAGTAGCCAATGTTCAATCCTAAGATGCGAGAGCTTCCTTGGAAAGCCCTATGCCAAGTCATATATTTTTGAAATGAAGCTACATCATGAAAAAGGAAGGAGGGGTTGCCCCCAAAAATACATAAGGGATCTATGGATTCAGGATCAATATATTTTTGCTACAATGTTGTTAGAGAGCTTGAAATCATCATCATTCCCCAAATACTCATAGAACTAGAAGAATGACACAAAAAGAGTGAAAAAAAAGAAAAAGCCTTCGGGTCAACATGGAAGAGACCTAAATGTCTCAATGCCTTGCATCATCCCCACAATGAAAAAAAAGACAAACAAAAAAGGAAAAATGTTTGTGACATAGAGAAGAATGTAGGTACAAATAGAGGAATGTACAAAAGATGGAGATACATCAAACCAAACATTACGTGGGATCACATTACGCACATGCAATCATATAAAGAAACATGAAAAAGAAAATAAAGCAAAAGACTAGTAAGGCACATGCGAGTCAACCTATAGCAGGTCGTCTACATCCCAATCTTGTTCGATATATACAAAAGGTGGAAAAATAGCCAAAGGGACAACATCAAGTGCCAAAATAGGACACACACCAAGTTCAACACTCTTATGAGTAGAATTGGCATTTAATCTCATGGAAGAGGAGTGCAATATCAACATCATCATCTAAATTAATCACAATAGGAGGTTGAATGATAATTTCTTTGGAAGGTTCTTATTTACATTGCGGTGAAGGTATAAAATCATCATGCATTGCTTCAGGAAAGTTTGGATTTTGATTTTCTATGTTTCTCTTTTATTCTTTAGTTTGTAACACATGAGCAATAGCACAACGTCTATGCCTACGCTCTCTAGCATTTTAGTTTATTCTCATTCTATTTTCAATTTGGGATTGTGTAGGAGCGGGTTTTTCAACTATAGGTTTATTTTCTTCCCTTTAGGGAGGAATGGAAGGAACCAAGGGAGGTTGTTCAACCACTTTATCTTTAGCTTTGTAATCTTGTTTTATTTTAGGAGGCACAATAAGATTGTTTTGATTGTGTCACATCTCTTATAGAAATGGTAGGAAGATTTTTCATAGACTACTCTTAGGTATTTGGAAGGGCTTTTGGTTCAATCATGGTTTTGTCAAGGATCAGTGGCTCAATCATGGGTTGAGGCATATTTCTAAGGGATAATTCTGCTATACGCTTTGCCTTAAACTTTTGGTGTGCTTTGAAAATGAAGTCCTCACGGGGTCTAATAGGTTCAATAGGCTTGGGCCAAAAGAAATCCAATGAAAAGTTCCCACGAGAAGACATAGGATTAAAGCCACTATGGTGCACAGTAAAGATCTCATTGCCAAAGGGAAACTTAAAACATTTATGTACGACCGGCAGGATGAGATTCATGGAGAGAATCCATGGATTGTCTAACTTCACATAAAATTGGTCCGACGACGGGATGATAATGAATGAGATATTTAATGTTTTCAGTCCAACCTTTAGAGGGAGATTTATCGAGCCAATCACAGGGCAAGATAAACCATTATGCATTTTGATCCATGCTTTCCGTCTTTCATATGTATCTTGATAGAGTTCATGCACAAATAGGAATTCTTTAGTGATCACATTCTCCACATAGACAGGATCAATTAATTTCCCATTAGTAGGCTTGCCATTGATTCTTCCAGCTATGCAAAGAGGACCATTAGGTACATGTTTGATTATGTCATTTTGTGAGAAAGCAATATCAAGGGGCATTTTGGTTTGGCCCTTACGAGATTTATCTTCAATAAAGTTGACCAAGGAATGCATGTTATCATTCTATTGATAGTTTAAGTTCTCTTGAAGGAGGAAACCAAAACTACACAAAATTTATATTCCGTGTTCAATTTTAAGCATTTTCCTTAGATTCTCTAAAGTAGGGATGATACTAGTGTCCATCTTTTCAGTATGTACAAAGTATTCTAATTTTTCTCGGCCTTCATCCATTCTTCTTATGCTTTCTTATGAGATATGAGCAATGTCATGCACATTGGTTGTAGGTAAGGAAGTCATTGGGAATGAGGTATGCAGGCTATGATCCATAGAGGGTTGATTATCAACATTATTAGAAAGAGAGTTTAAAGAAAACCCAAGATCCACAGTGAATGGTGTATCGTGGGATGATATGAGTCTCAAAATACGTCTCACAATAGTATTGCTAATAGGAAAATAGGCTGTAAAGTTCATACAAGTTTCACACACACAATGTCAACCCAAAATGGAAAGAGGGTAAAATGCAATGATGCAATGACCTAGAATGTAAATGCAAATTTCACATTCTAAACAAGGTAATTTTTTGATTAGGGATTTATGGGATGCTTTTTAACAATTGTTTTGGCTCTAAAGCATAAACAGTAAAGCGTGAATTAAGAGTAAGTGCATTGTAGGGTATCGTTATGGTTTTAAGCTTGTAGGTTTCTATGGAGCTTATGGAGTTTCAAGCCAGGAACTACAGAGTGTCGGTTGCGGTGAAACCATGGGAAGAGCCATTTTCATCATGCATTGATAAGGAGGAGCTACAACATGTGTTCAAGATTAATTGCAAGTCCTCGTTGAACTTCTTAAAGATAATTATTGGTGAAGATGTCCTACATATAGAATTGCAAAGGCTCATTTTTCTTGCCAATCTTTTGTCTATTTTTTTGTCAAATACACTGGACATGGTGCAAAATTTCAATGTTCTATGAAGTATTGCCAACCAAATTTGTAGTTCGTGTCTACCTGGAGAATGATGCATTGCTTCAAAATTTTCAACAATATGACTTTACGAAAGGTGATGGGTTGGTTGGCGGGTTGTTTCCTAGGCATCTCATTCACCATAAGAAACAATATGTATAATTTTTTCAAGGTATGCTCTTGTCGAATCTGCATGACTCTTCCTCATTTCTTTACCAAGCTTTCAACAAGCATCGTTTTGATTTCAACATGGATGAGATAGATCAATTTAAGAGGAAATACCATGCAATTTCCCTCCTGAAGGGTCACAATTGTGTGCACAATCTGCAAGTGTTTTCCATTCCATATGCTAACATGGGTATGCAACATTTTCACCAAGTACTTGATATAAATATCACAATTTCTTCGAAGGAGGAAGCAACAAAACATAAGCGAGTACAAGATGAAATCTTAGTAAATGGTCTTCATAGAGGTGGTTTTAAGTTAAGGTCTTTTTAACAAGCTTTGTATGGGTAAAAGATATAGTCAGTGTTAATATTTTTGTATGGGCACAATCCAAATCCAGTGTCGATATTTTGAAGGTTGGGTTTACAAATGTTGGCATGGTATAAGGATTTTGTTAAAAGAACAAAGGGGTCTGTAATTATTAGAATTATAGGTAAAAATAGACATACGTGGGAATGCTGAGTCCTTAATTTTGGGACAATTTTGTAAGAACATTTTGTACCTATTTGAGCTACAACCAGAGGTTTTCTTTCTGGTTCTTTCCTGCCGGTATGCTCATTTGAACCAAATTTTGTATTATTTTATTTATATATAATATATTATAGTGGCTTGCCACTTTTTCCAAAAAAAATAATTCTGATTACACTATGCAAAAACCTAAAAATGAAGTCTTGTAAATGTAATTTTGAAATCACACAATGCACTAGTTTTAGCGAATGAAGCTAAATATGAGCAAATTGAAGAAACAAAAATTCTGCAAACAAAAATAGAAATCTAAAAACAACAAACAAGAATGCATAAATGAATGTTTTAATGCCCAAAAGATCAATTAATGACCCTGATCAGGGACTCATTCGCCCTATGGCGAATGGGTCCTAGATGAGGGTTTTGAATTTTTTTTAATAAATTTCTGAGTGGATTTTAGTGCTTTCCAGATTTTGATTTGAAACAAGTTACAGTTTGCTTTTTCTGTGAATTCAATATTGAATGCAAGTGCAAAATGTGACCAAATGACAACCTAGAAAGCCTAATTTGTTATGCAATTTTGTTTCAATTTTCAAATGCAAATGAATATGATGTAATGCTATGCAAAATGATAATTTTTTTAAAATATTTTTTAGATTTAAAGAATGCAAAGATGCAATCCTAAAACCCTTAAATGAAATGCAAAGTTAAATGCATACTAAACACCCTAAATGAGACTCAATTCAATACAAAGAGATGGAAATGAATGCAAGATCCAAATCTAGGGTGAAAGAGGATGCCAAAATTAAAAAATACAATGATCAAAATCAGGTTCGCCAAAATGAAACATAAGAAAAATAGGGGGGATAAATGGGGTTGGTTCACCACAAAGACCTATTTCTCTAATTTCATTCAAGGAAATGAGATCCAAACAATGAAGTGACTATCAACCAAAAGGTGAGTCAAATCAAGGTATGAATCAACAAATTTCCTATCTATGTAAGGACGAGGATATAAGCTAAATAACACTTTGGGGAGAAATATTAAGATCATCAAACAAACTCCAAAATGCAAGCTATAAAATGTAAATGGACAATATTCAAAACTAACATAAACAGTAGTCAAAAGGTAGATCTAGAAAGGGGAAAACAATGTGTACCTTTCACCAAAAGTTACCTTTTGAAGCTCAGTAAGGACTCATTCGCCCTATGGCAAATGGGTCTTGGCTAGGGTTCTTGAAAAATGCTTTCTGGGTTCTCTTCTGCTTTATTTGCACTCCCATATTCCTGATCTTCACTGTCAGGCAACCATAAATAAATCTTGTAGAAGTTTTTCCGTGAAATGAAAATTTTTCTTGCATCTTTGACAACTTTGTAACTTTCTTCAAATTTTCTCTTCAAATGATCTCTCACCTAAAATATACAATCACACATCAGAGAGAGAAAAATGTTGTTTGTTAGGTGAATGGGGGTTTACCTTGGTCAAAACCTATTTTGGTAATTAAACCTTGAAATGAAATATAAAAGCATGAAGGAATGATGAATGAACAACAATGTGTAACAACTCACCAAACCTTATTTGAACCTTGGATTGTAGATCTACAACTAGTATGAATTGGCTTCAATGGATGTGGATCTTGATCATGAAACTTGATTTGAAGCAATGCCTTTAAATACTTGAATAGATCTTGAACACTACATCAACATATTAGCTCAAATAACATACATGATGCAATATATCTTTGACATGACAATGGAATCTTGATTGTTACAATAATCTCCAATAATTATGTCCTTGAATGCCTTGAAATACTCTTGAATGCTCTTGATAATGCTCTAGCTTGATCTCATAAATTCACATAAAGATTCTAGGATGAAAAATAGTGAAATGAACTTATATTTATACATATCTTAAGATTAATTCCAGAAATTCAAATATCACAAGCTGACATTAAATTGTGGATTTGAATTCATTAAAATACCGCCAAAAACATAGTTTGAATTTAGGTCCTAGGTCTAAGTGAGGACCCATTCGCCCTATGGTGAATGAGTCTAGGGTCACTTGCCTAGGACACACATTTCTCAATGTTAAACATTATGCTATGGCATTTATGAATGTCGGGTTTTATCTCTCATAAATTGCAATTAATTAGGCTTAGATTTGAATTAAAGGGGCCAATTAAGGCATAATTAACCTCAATCAATTAATGAATCCCTAGATTAGTGTGAAAGTGTAAAGGTACACCTTTCAAAACTAAAAAAATAAGGAACAATTAAGTCCATTTTATTATTAATTCTTCATTCCCAAATTAAGTGTGAAAAAGGAATACTTTTTCCTGCACTACATGGTGTTATCTGAATTTGATTGTATCCACTAAAACCATCCAAGAAGGAAAATAAATTTCTACCTGCAAGAGTTTCAAGAACTTGTTCAATAAATGGTAATGAAAAACGATCCTTTTTAGTTTCTTTGTTAAGAGCTCTATAATCAATGAAAAATTTCCACTTACCATTCTTTTTAGGTGCCACAACCAAAGGAGAGACCTATTGACTATATGAGATTGGGTAAATAAAGCCTACATTATATATTTTTTGTAATTCCTCTTTAACAATTTCACACAAAATAGGATTTAAATGTCTTTGTACCCGTCTAAATGGACGACTACCTTCTTCTATATAGATATGGTGTGTGCAAGTGTCTAGATGTATGCCACACATGTCCTGATATTCCCATGCAAGTGCTTAATTGTGGATTGATATTAATGTACAAACTAGTAAAATTTCCATTGCTTGTGATTGTGTAGGTAAATTTATAGCAAGTAATTATGAAGTGGATGGTGAAGATGTGTTAGTAAAAAAAAGACTATATACATGATTATGTGGTAATAATTGGTGTAATGTGATAAAATTTTGAAGAGATTGTGAATCACTTAGCAAAGGGAAATTTCCAAATGGAAAATTATCTATAAATTAATGAAGAACTAATCTCTCCAAAATATCATGATGAATAACGATTTTGATAGCAAGGACAATATCCTCAGTTGGTTCTTCAATATCGAGGGCTTGATCAATTGTTATAATAGGTAGTGATTCCTATAATCACTATCAATCCATATGGAATCTTTGGTCTCCAAAAAAGGTTGTGCTAGTGAGTACAATGTCAAATTCTTCATTTTTTCACCATTAGAGATAACCATGTTACTTGATCGACAATTAATGAAAGCATCCGTTGTAGCAAACCACAATCTTCCTAAAATTAGAGGGTACCCCCCCAAATTTATCTTGGGATGCAAAATCATAAAATAAGTATGATAATCCCAATAATCAACAAAAATAATTACATCTTCAATCATACCTTCATGCTTAACTAAAGAGCAATCTGTGATTTGCAAGACTATAGGTGTGGGCCTAAGTCCTTGGAAACATAATGTTTCCTTAGTTTCATTGGTCATAAAACTTATAGCAACACCTAAACCAATCCATGTATTTGGAATAAGAATATGACAAATACATACCTCTATCATGGGACTCCATGAATCTGAATACCTAGGAATTGAGATATTCCCTAAAATATAAGATCAACAAGATGTCTAATAACTTGAACAGTTTTTGGATCTTGTTTCTCCTTTTGATTCTGAGTACCCAAGTCTCAAACTTTCTTTGTATATATAGGAATATCCTTAATTGCCTACAAAAGAGGAATTTTAATATTAACATTCCTTAACTCATTAACAATATCAAATTCAGGTTGAGGTATTTCCTTTTGTATCGGTTGGGACTAAAATCGGTCAGGATGTGGGGGCAACTTTGATGGCTCATTTTGTTTATCTTGCTTTTCATCAAATTCCAAATCATCCACTTCAGTAATGGTAGATCCTTGAAGAGCTTTTCTTGACCTTAATTGTACTCCATTAATGTCTAGTGTATTAACATGATAAGCTGGATATCCTACCACCTCATTATTATATATCAGTTATGCCACCATATTGTTTGGATTTGGTGATGGTTGAGTAGGAATTGGTGTTGCCTTTGGTGGCTGTGATGGGTTCGATGGTTGATTATTGGATGCAATTGGTTTCAAAGGTAAAAATTATTGTGGTTGTTGATATGGAGTAACCATAAGTGGTGTGGGATAAGGTGGATATTATAGAAATTGTGATGGTGGTGTCCTCCATGCTTGTTTCCAAGATTGAGGAGCATATTGATATTGGTTTGGCCATTGTGGATATGGTGGAGGTTGTTGAAAATATCCATACCATCTAGATTGGTTTGAAAAAGGACTAGGCTGACTACTAGGCCCTATATTGTGAGGTGTATAAAAGTCATTCATCATTCCTAGGGGCATAGTTCATGAGGCGAAGGCCTTTGCTAAGCCATGCAATAAATAGGTTCTTCAGTACATTCAACCTCTACCATATCTATTGGAAGAGGTTGTAAGGTGGTATTCTTACTAGCATCCTCTAAAGAAGAAATTTTCATTTTGTTATACAAAAACTCTTCACTAGTATGTTTCTTACGGCATATTGGACACAAAATGACAAGTGTTTCTTCAACTTCTCCCTACTTTGCATATATATAAAGTATCAATTTTTTTACCCATATGAATTAAAATATTAGTTTTTAAATCATCAAGTAACGTACCTATCTCACGCTTAGTGATACTCGTACTTCTAGAGGAAACATGCTTCCCAAGATAGCCTCTTATAAACTGAGTGGATCTTGAATAATTCTTACAAATATCATAAATGTCATCAAATTGTAATTTAGAAATGTCTCCACCACCTATAATATTTAAGACATCAATGCATTCATCATGAATTCCCCTAAGAAAAAGCATCTCAATAACATCATTATTTAATCCTATTTGTCTTGTTCTTTGGAGACTAAATGAAAATCATTCAAGGCAATATTCTATAATTTATTCTTCTCGATTCACTATATGTAAGATCTTGTCTCGAACCTCCTTTGTCTTACAATACTCCTGATACTTTGTCAAAATATCTCCTTCATATCTTCCCATGTGTGAATAGTTTGTGGTCCTAAGCCCATAAACCATCGTAATGTTGCATCCTTCAATGTAGCTGGAAACAATTTAAGCTTTTGAGCATCATTTTGATAGTCATAGCTATGACTTAATACATCAAACTCAAATAAAAACATATCAAGATCCTCCATAGAAAGTCCTTTAAAAATTGGTAAAGCAAAATGAGGCATGTTTTTCATAGGAGCTTCTTCCATTGGATGAGCAATATGAAATTTAGAAGTAACCTGATTATTATTGGTCAAAGCTCCATCATTTTTGTCGTCATTGTTATTATTTTCGGCCATAATTTTAAATTCCTAAGGGGTATAAAAAGATGAAAACAACTTAGATTTATTAATTTCTAGAGGTTTACCACTTTGTAATTCATAAGATTCTTCAAATTGTTTGGAAAAATTAGGAGTAATAATTTCAGATAATTCCTATTGTGTACTAGATGGTGACTCGAAATCAAACTCAACGATAGTGGAGTCAATCACACACTTCTCAAGATTAGGTTCCACTAGTTTCTTTTTCGATGGTTTGTTCACAAATAGTGGCTTTAATCCTTTTAGGGTTTCTTGTTTCACTAAGCTACTTCCTACACTTTGCTTGAAAAATATACCTTTTTCATCTCTAACATAACTCATGCATCTATATGATTTAATATAGTGCAAACCAAGGGTAATTACCCAGGAAAGGTCAATAATTGCACAAACTTTCTCCTTGACGTACTAATCCTAACTTAACTTACTAGACTGTCATGCCTTTAACGCCTTTCCCCGACAATGACATCAAAATGTTGGGATAAAATTGAAAACCTTAATAATTTTCCCAGATCTATAGTTGTTTGTATTTTCTAATTCATCTCACCCTTATGTCAATCTAGGACGTAGACTTATGAATGGCGTAGTGACAATCTGCTCAAAGAACGAAGGTAATAAGCTAAGTGTGATGAAATGTAAAATATTCTAGTTCTGAAGATTAAAAATATCCTAAACCTATAATTCCCAATTCAAATAAAATCAAAAAATAGTTCTACTACTGGTTCTATTAACTATGCTACAAGAATAGTGCAATAGGAAAAGTTCAACAGGTTTTTTGTGTTCAATTTTCAATCACTCGAAATATCAAGTGGTACTCTTATGTGGGAAATCAAAATGAATGTTGAATTTAATAACTAAAAAGAAATTGCATGCATTTTTCAAACCGCTCTAATCATAATCACAAATATAAAGCAATAACCATAATAATAGAAATGCTTAAAATAAAAATAGAACAAAAGATCACCAAGTTTCCCAAGGAGTGGGTTTTCCCTCCTGGTCCATGAGGCGATGAAAAAATGCTACTGTAATGCGCTTTACTTCATAATTTTGATCATAATATGGAATGCGTATTTCAGATTAAAAGAGAGATTGTCCTCTTTAACATGCCGAAGTACACACATATATAAGAGTTTGCTGCTAAAATACTAGAGATAACTGATTTTTTTATGTGCCCTACGATCCATAACTATAATAAGAGTCTTTTCAAATTACAACCAGAGATATTATAGCAAACGAAAACAACTTCGTGGTTATACAAAAAAAAGATCAGCTCCAACTCACATTCTTGGCTTAAGAGCGACCCTGCATCATGCATCTTTATCTTTAATTCCTTCCTGTCATTATCCACTGAATGGAGATTAGTATCCCTATAAATTAGCAACATCAAGTATCTTTTTATCCCTTTAGACATATTAAATAATTTCATTTTCTATAGTAATTAATAGCGTAAATGGGAACAAAAGGTAAATGGAAATAGGCATGGGAAAGGATACAAGGGATTAAAATAGAGCAGATTTTTCTCTCATTAGCAAGTTTAGGTAGAGTATAAGTTGGTTGTGTCTCATTTAACTACTTTGTATATCTACCATCTCTTCCTTGGAGAGGTTGACTTAAATATAGACCCTCTTTCGAGTTGAGCTAAAAATAACTTGTCTAGTTCAACACAAAGGAAATTAAATAAAGAGAATTTTGTCTTGGTTAGGAAATTATAGAATTGTAAAGGAAACTCAGGAAAATCCACTCAGACCATGACATAGACAAATTACTCATTAAAAATGATAAAATATCTACTCCAAGGCATGAAAATAAGACAAGAGGAATAAACATACTAAGGTCCATGCTTGAGAATATATTGTACATGGAAGGCCTTAGCCAAATTAAAATGAAAAATCCTTGGTGAGGTTTTGCTCAATATCAAGGTGGATCTCATGTAGAACCCAAGGCTTGGTCACCCATTCTTTGAGCATGCTTTTAGGGGGGCCCTACCTAGAAAATACTTGATTACAATTTATTTTTAAGCCATCACCATGCACTATCAAACTTTAGAACTTGAAGAGCCATATTTAGAGGCGATTTAGTTGATATACCTCATGGAACACCTTTCTAGGATGCTTGAGTGAGAGATCCATTACTATGCATAGTCAAACCTTCAACTGTAACAACAAATGCAAAGGTATGGAAGGTCAAGGGAATTTACAATGAGTTAAAGATGCTCATAGGTATGACAATTTAAAAGGCTCCATAATAAATGTTAAAAAATAATTTTAAATCCTACTTCAAAAGGAAACAACTTGATATTAGGGAGACACAAATTAGCAAAGGGATGACCAAAATCCTAGTAGAGCTCTCAATTTTTTTGTTCCAACAAGAACATAATTCACAATATGATGATAATAAACTAGCCACTACCTCCTACATATACTATATTATCACATGGATGCCACCTACACTAACTTTTTTATATTCATTATAGTTTACGAATAGGATAAAAAAATCAAAATATACATACATTGATCTATTTACATACTTGTCATCACATTCTTAAGTAAAAGTATATGTCTCTAATTCTATTCCTCTCAAGGCTTCTAAATACTTATCTTACTCTATTATTTACCATGTTTTTACATCTCTCTAAAGTTAACATTTTCATTGTATTTATCTCAGTCCATCCACATGATATGTGGCTCTATTGTTGATAGATTGTCATTAGACCTTACAACTTCGATAGTGAAGTCTTTTCCTTTATTTATGTGGAATATTGGACCACCCCTTTTCCTCTTGTCCATGTTCTTTTTTTGTTCTTTGTTGGTGTTTCTTGCCTCTACCATGAAGTTTTTCAAGCTTGGTTTTCTATTTCCTTTGTAATATAGCCTTTGATTTTCATAGCTTACCTCCTCCTTGGTTATTTCCACTTTTTCTTTCCCACCAGCTTCTTGAATTTTCCTTGGCCACCTCCACAGTGATAGATACCTGCATAAAACATTGTGTATGGTGAGTTTTCTATTAGACTCAGTAAGAGCTCTCCTAATGCCTTGGTATTTCTCATCATTCCTAGCCTACCATAAGAACCATAAAATTTCTGTAGAGAGGATCAACCAGTATGGATTATTTAATCTTCCTAACCCTTCTATTTTACTCATTACCATTTCCTATTTTATTTTTTCATTCATTTCTCCCCATCCTTTCAATTTTATTTGAAATAAATTCCATATTTCTTTAGCAAAAAATAATAATAAAATATATGGGCCATAGTTTTAAATTTTTATATATATCACAAACATTCGAATTTCTTCTTGAATCAACATTTGGTAATTTTTGAAGCAACATCGCCCATTTAAGACCTGTTTTTTAGTTCCAAGACATTATTCCAAAGATGCATAAACACCTTGTTCCATTGCCTATAGTTCATTTTAAGTTCCAAATTCTTTTCAAATGATTTTTCAGGTCCAAGGGTTCAATAATTATGTTATATATTTCTTTAGATTTTAACTTGATTAATGTGTTATTCTCCAACCAATTGAAGTCTTGGTTGTTCTCATTTTTGTAGGATTTACTTTTTTCCAATTATATGTTGTATTTTTTAACCATTTCATAAGGTTTTTTTTTGTGTTTGAGGTATGTTAAATTCTAGGCTAAGGGAATCCCAATTTTTAATTTTCTAGTTGTTTATTAGATCCTAGAATTGAGTGATATCTTTTTTATTCCAAACCTTTTTCTAGCACCCTTGAAGGAGCGCTAAGGGTTTGTTGTTGTGAAATGTATTTCACCAAATAGATCTTATTTGGAATATTGTGTTTAATTATGTTTCCACCGGATATTTATTCAGGATAGATTCTTTACTTAGTTCCCAAGCCTCCCAAATGCTCTTAAATACATTGGAACTGGTTAAGGACACAGGGAATTTACCAAAAACTAGGTCACAAAGAGGAATATTCTTCGAAGATTTGGCCTATTTTGACACAACTCTTTGTATATTGTTTCTTGGGTAAGTGCATGAAGTTGGGTCCACTTTTAGGGGAAGTGTCATTTTTCAGCTTTAAAATAGGTACCCATTCATTTTAAGAATATGCACCCATTTTAAAGTGGGAACTTGTTCCAAAAAGTTTGAAACTCACAATCCATGTTTTTCATTTAGATTTAGGCTTAGAAAAGGAATGGCAACCCAACCCTTAGACTTGGATCTTCAAGTGCAAGGTCATTGCAATGTCAAGAGAAAAAACTAAGTTTGACAATATGGCTAACAATTTTTTTAATTTTTTTTTCAGAATTGTTTTGTCAAATTAAAACCCTCCATTTCTATAGCTTTACATTGAGGGGAAACATTCCTTTTTATTATATCTAGTGTTTTCATTGCCATATCCTTATAATTGGGGGCATCATGTCTTCCCCCTTATAAATTGTGCTTTCATTGACATACTTTTCACATTGGGGGCACCATGTCTTCCCCTTTCCACCCCTCGATCTCCTTGTCCACCCCATCCATCTCTTGCATACAATTATTATGCTTTGGGGATAACATGTCTTCTCTTCCTTGACACTCCATATCCTTTTTGGATGCATCATGCCTTATTGCATATCATATTGTTCCTACCTAGATTCATGCATTTTCCTACATTATATTGTGCTCATGGTCTTGGATGCCATATTGGGGACATATGATCTATATATTTACCTAGGTGTTTTTGGCCATTGAGGGTTGCATCACCATTGGCACTACCCTTTCTAGGGGCAACCATACATCTTAGATCCTATCTCTAGCCCATACACATACTTATCACATGATGCATTCATTATGTTTTA
>VDFB02027094.1:0-14150 GCA_007258455.2 Sequoia sempervirens
TTCAACATCCAAAATCACATATTAAAATACCATTAGTAAAAAAATGCTATTAACATATGTAATCGATTTATAATTGTTTACTAACTTTACATACCCCACTGATAGGTGTACTGCATAAATAAGTAGATTGACTGGTGTACCCAGGGTCAACACTGTGACCCTACAATTTTAGTAAAATAATAAAACTAAATTAGTTAATCTTGCATTTGACAATTAAAATTTAATAAACTAAATTCAATGAACATGTTCAATTTTACCTGACTATCAATACCATATGCATCATGTAGAATGTCAACCGCCCTCTCCATCCCCGTAGATGCATACGGATCAGGCTGCGTAGAAGTATATGGATCTTGTGTAGCACCCTCCTGAGGGCCGGTAGGGTCATACGAACAAGTGGCTCCGCAAGATCGACACACATGGCCTCGAAGGCCACCACCTGAAGACTCCCCTGGATTGCGCTGCACAATGGGGCTAGTGTGGTGGATGACACTCCGAGTCAAGGATGTGATCGCTTGCAAAGTCTCTACATCAGCACTCTCCTTTGCAACTACCGGCATCGCAATCTTCTCACGAGGCGGCCTAGCGAGAGGTCGTCTCCCCTGTCGTGTAGGATCGTGCATTGCACGAGGAGCCTATCAATGTGACCCCCACCTCTCCCACTGAAACTCCTTCATATCAAAATAAATTTGGGATTTGGTTCAATACAAACTCACTGTATAGTTTCCTAAGAAAATATTGGGGGACTTCACAGTTATTGCACGGTGGGTAATCAAAGACCATATACCATCTGTCATAAAAATGGTTCCTAATCTCTTGGTGGTGGCACCAATGGATAGGAAACCTCTTTGCATTGAGGGTGAGATTTTGATTTGTTCTAGGGTCAGTGAATAGAGAGCACAAATCGCCTTTAGTAATCTTTAAATCTTTAACTTGTTTATATGATAATTTATCTGCATAATATGCCCTTGATGTTTGCCTCCTATTTTGCCATCCAGATATTTGTTGGGTAATTGCATCCACATTTTTTAACAAATCTTTCAATGAATCTGCTAGATGTATCCTTTCTGTGGTTGAAGAATTTTGATCACTCAACCTACTAATAAGATCTTCAACTTCTTTTTTGTTGTTTTCAATTTCACTCCTCAAATTTTCTTGAGTGCCAGGAGGGTATTGAGAGAATGGTGGGGCAGGTTGATTTTGTTGTTGAGGTTGATTTGGTTGAGGATTTTCCTCCTCTTGTTGAGGATTTCCTACAAATTAAAAAAAAAATCATTCATTTCTAAACTAAAACAAACAAAATCAATTTAAAACAAAAAAATTCATTAGAAATACCAAACAAAACTTACCTCTTGCATCTCTTCGTCGTCGGGGTGCCATATTTGTGAAGAAAATTGAACTCAAGTTGATCAAGTGTCAAGAAGTCACCTCCTCAACAACGCGAGCGCGTAGTGCAGGGTTTTTGGCCGCGGGCAGAAATGGAAATCAGAAAAAATAGAAATGAAGAATGTTCCTTTTTTTTTTGCTTTTAAAAAGACAAAACGCGTTCGCGTTATAACGCGAACGCGTTTTGTCTCATTTTGCACTTTTGTGGCCACAAAAGTGCGACCATCTTGGTGCACTTACCCCATATATAATATATAATTTGATTATGTTCTAAATTGACATCATTCTGCAGATACTCATGGAACTACGAACACAATAGAGGAATGACAAATGAAGACACCAAGCCTTTTTGGGTCAACATGAAAGAGACCTTAATGTCCCAATGCCTTGCATTGTCCCCAAAAGGAAAACACAAGGAAACAATGTTACGACATAAATAAGAATGGAGATACAAATAGATGAATATCATGAAAGATTCATTTTCTTTGTATCCTTGTGCCATCGAGAACACAGGTCATCCAAATAAAACTAGAAAGAATAAAGACACCAAGACACACAACACATGAGATAACATCATGTGCAAGAAAACACACAAAAAACACACACAACGATATTGCACATGCAAGCCTATCTAAAGCAAATCGTTTGCATCCCAGTCTTGCTCATCATAAATGGAAGGCAAACAATACACTAAATGGACTACTAGTGTCATACAAGGAGTAGCACCAGGTTCAATGCATGGTGAGTCACTATGATTAGGAGGATCATCATGGCTACCCCTAGTTAAGCTCATCGATTTAGAAAACATAAGAGATAATTCATTATGATCTTCCTTTTGTTATCCTAGTTTTTCTTCTTCTTCACTATCCAAATTTATCATACTAGGTCACTTATTATTACGAGTAACATCATTCATATATTCTTTCATTCTTTGTTTAGGGTGGGATAAGTAAGGTTCATTTCATGGTTTGGTGAGGGTGGTAGGGTGGAGTCAGGTGATCACGAGGATGGATGGGTGGGAGGTAATTTATCAAAATTGAATTGGATTGGATGGATGATCATTATGTAAGGTTTCACACTTTTCAACAAGTTGATGAGTTATGGAACGTTATTGATTATGCTCTTTTGCACTTCTATTTCTTCTTGTAGGATTTTGGCTTGCGAAGGTGTAATGGAGGTGTTCCCCAACATAGGTCTCTTTTCTTCCTTTGGAGGAGGAACTAAAGGGACCACTGCGGGTTGGGAGACCACCGTATTCTTAGGTCTAAAAACCTGCTTTTCTTTCAAAATCATAAATTTACTTACACGATTATCCCTTGGTATTGTATAGGACAACAAAGGTGGAACCATAACATACATGTCAAGTGGATGAGGGAAAAAACTCAGTTTAGGCTTAGGTTCATCCACTACTTGTGGGGTAGGATGAATATCCATCGGTCACAATAAACTGAGGAATCTTAGGTAGGATATTACTAAGGGATAACTCGGCTATACAATTAGCTTTAAAATTTTGATATGATAATGATCCTCATGAGGCTTAAAAGGTTCAATAGGTCGAGGCCAAAAATAATCTAGTCAAAAATTTCCATGGGAAGTCAAAGGTTTAAACCCACTATGATAAACAATGTATTTCTTCTTCGAATGGGAAATTTATGTACTTGTGGATAATCAATGGGACTACATTCATTAAGCATAGCCATGTATAGCATAACTTCAAATGAAATTGGTCCAACGTTGAAATGATGGTAAATGAAAAATCCAACTGCTTAGGTCCAACTTTTACTAAGAGAGTTATTGAACCTATTGTATGACGAACAAAACCATCATGAGTTTTTAACCATGCTTTCAATTGTTCATAGTTATCTTTGTAAAGTTCATACACAAATATAAATTCTTCAATGATCACATTCTCTAGGAACACAAGATCAATGAGTATCCCCCTTGTGGGTTTGTCATTAATTCGACTGGTCATATAGAGAGGACCATTAGGTGCATTTATGAATGCATCAATATGTGTAAAAGCAATATTAGGTAGAAAAGTGGTTTGACCCTTAGGAGGTTGAACTTCTATCATGTTGACAATGTTGGAAAAATCTGTTAGAGAAATCATGCATTAGCTAATAATTAATTACTCTTTAGTTGAATATTAGTCTAATTTATTCTCATGCACTTAAGAAAAAATTAGGAGTGCTTTTATGCTTTTAGGGTTTTTCTCTTATATAGAACTCAACCCTCATTATATTATCATATTATGAGATTTACACTTTTGTACTCTAGAAACTTTGGAGATTTACTCTCGAACTCTCAACCTTTGAGGACTTTTGTTTTCCTTGAAGATTCTTGAGGTTCATCTGTAGCTTATTCTTGTTGAGGAATATTGCATATATTGTTTGTAGATCTCTTGCGTGGAAGGTGTCTTTTTTCGTTGTTTGATACCATGGATCATGGTTTTGTGATTTTTCACAATTCTAACATGGTGGCTTTGATACCATGTTAGAATTGTGAAAAACTACAAAACCACGAGCCACAAGATCAAACGACTGTACAAAGATCCCTTCAAGACCCCCTGTGTGCCCTAAAGGGGGTCTTTTTTCTTTTGGCCATAACTTGGGCGTATGATGTCAGATTTTGACAAATGAGATATCGTTTGGTTCTGCCAACTTTCCAATGGTGTGGGTCTCATCACCTATTTTTTCTACGGGTGCATTCTACAACTTGTTGAAGTTAGAGGTGTTGTTTTCAATGTCGAGCTCATAAATTTTGACCAAATTCTTCATTTTTCATGATTCCAATGATGTTGGAACGATCTTTCAGAGATATTTACAACCATCCATACACTTTTTCTAGATTTCTTTTCGAGTATATTTTTTTATTTTTTGTGTTTTCACACTCTGGTGAATTACTTGATGTCTTAGCTCCTGGAAATTTTTCATTTACGTGGGATGACTCATATTTGGATATTCTATTATGTCCTATTTGGGCATTATAGACATTTGTTCATGCACATTCTCTTTTGTAGATGCACTAAGATAAAGTGCCATTCTAGTGTATACTTTTTGAGGATTTTCATGCATCCTATTGTGCTTTTTGCACTTGCATTATGATATAAAGTTCCATGGGGGTTGATGTTTTCCTTTGATTTGCCATCACACCCTTTTCAAGTGAGTTTCTGTTCCATGAAAATAGTGAATCCTAGCGATTCTTGCCTTATGTGTGTGTGCCTTAGTTTGCACACCCTTTTATTTGGAGGTTGTTTCTCCTACATGCACTTCTTGGTTTCACACAGTTTCAGTGCTCCTATCATGGCTCTTCCTATTCATCATTATGGGGGGGTTTCTACTGTTGGTGCTAATACTTCTTTGGTTTTGTGTTGGGGTGATCTACATATCTGGTTCTTGTTCCTATGTACTTTCAGATGCAGCGTACATTAGTGGCTAGTTACATGCATTTTAGTGAGATGGATCATTTACCATATGAACACTTTTGGATTCCTTTTTCTGGAGGTTCTTCATTTCAACACTATATCAGTCATCATTTGATAACAATCTATAACTTCTTTGTGCTTCTACAATGTTCTACATGTTCCTTTTTTTTAGGACATTGTTTGGTTGGAGGCTTCTCAGTCCTTTACACCTTGATTTGAAGGATTTTTCAATCCTTCATTCACCTTCTCTCTTTTGGAGAGGAGTTTTCACCCACTGTGGTTTTCTCCTTTTCTGTAGTTTTGAGAGATTCTTTTGTTTGTACATGGTTACCTCACTAGGCCTTGTTTGTCGGGACCCATCATGCATTCTTTTTAGGGTTTTTAGCTACTCCCTAAGTTCATCTTAAGGGCGGGTGTTAGAACAATCATGCATTTGGTAATAATTAATTACTCTTTAATTGATTATTAGTCTAATTTATTCTCATGCACTTAAGTTAAACTTAGGAGTGCTTTTAAGCTTTTAGGGTTTTACTCTTATATAGCACTCAACCCTCATTATATTATCATATTATGAGATTTACACTTTTGTACTTTGTAAACTATGGAGATTTACTCTCGAACTCTCAACCTTTGAGGACTTTTGTTTTCCTTGAATATTCTTGAGGTTCATCTGTAGCTTTTTCTTGTTGAGGAATATTGCACATATTGTTTTCACATCTCTTGCGTGGAAGGTGTCTTTGTTCATTGTTTGATCTTGTGGCTTGTAGTTTTGTGGTTTTTCACAATTCTAACGAAATCATCATCTTCATCATTATCACTGCATTGCACAAAGTTGGATGAATGACTTGTAAACATGGGTTTGTAAATATTTATAAATTTTGGTTAGGTGGAAAAATTGATTTATTTCTTTTGTCATCAATACTAACCAATTGGATGGGGTGCGGGGCCTAGCTTGATTGGCTAAAGCATCCTATTGCAGGCAAGAGTTTACAAGGTCTAGTCTCCCCCCAAACTCGTGGTATAGGAGGGCGTGTCGCCAGTGCCACCAGTCACATGAAAAAGTTTACCAGGCGCACTGCAGTTTATAGGGGGACAAATACCCGACTAGTTCTTGCAATCTAAAAAAATTACTAACCAACTGGATTTGATTAGAGTTGATGAGGTCTTGCACTTGGTGTTTAAGATGCATACATCATTCCATATCATGTCTAGGTGTACGATGATATTGAAAATTTTCTTTTGCATTAAAGTTTGGTGGTAAAGGTTTACTTGTGTTAATAGGCCTAATCGAAGGAAGTTGAATCAGGTTCTTGTTTAGTAACTACAACATTATTGCATGAAGAGAATCAAGCAAGTGTGAAAATTGCCTATCTTGGTGTAGGATTTTTTTTTTTTTTCAAGAACTATTGTTGAACCTTAGCCACCAACACTAACAACTACATGTGATCAGTCCTTCACTACTATCAGTAATCACCCATGTGACCAAGCCTAACAACTAGGCTCGTCCACCAGGTCCATACACCCTTCAAAACCTTAAATAACATTTAGAAAAAGATTGCATGAATTTTGCAAATATGTTGAATTTTCATTTTTTTGAGGCATTAAAAAGTTGATTTGGGGCACTTTATTGTGGAGGAGGTGATTTCTACAAATTTTAGCCCTAATTTCATGTATAACTTTTCAAACCTGACTCTGTCTTTAATTTTCAAGTGAGCATATCATTTGCATACATAAGTCTAATTTAACGATTCTTAATAAATTGGCTAGAAGATCATGAAAAACATCATAGTGACCTTTTTTTTGCTATGTGATAACATTAATTTATGATTTTTATATCACTAAATTTTCTTAGAAAAAAATACTTGTCCAAGATTATCTTTGAAACTATTAACACATTATGTGCAAAACATTTGTTGAATATCTTTTAATCACTAGATGAGTTGCAAATATTTTAAATGGGAACAAACCTTAGTTTTCCAAGCTTGTGAGGACTTTTCAATGTGTATGCACTCTTCTTGTATTGAAAAATTATCTTGGAGATCAAAATCAATTTCTAGTTCTTTTTTGTTTTGTTAATAAAAAACCCAAGTTGTGTTTGATCTTTCTTGCATTGTAATTGCAAGGTGATCTTGGGAAATAGAAACACTTGGAATTTTTTTCCCTTTAATGGGTTTTTCCAAGGATTTCATCACTTTAGGGTACAAATTAAATTACATGTTTCAATGAGATATACAAAAGGGGTGGGATTGAAAGTTGTTCCTCAAAGGAGAACCATTGTGTCTAGCTTAGCCTTAGTGCTCATTTTTGTAAGGAGACAAAGTGAAGTAGAATTGAACTTGTCTATAAACACATGCTTGTAGATGGACTCTCTCATTTATAGAATTAGGCCTCATGTACCTTAGGCTATATAGAGGATTCCCCTATTTATCATGTACAAGCCTATATTAAGACCATTTATTCATACTTGGTTGTAATGCACTAGTAAGTGGTTATTCTTAAGAAGTTACTCATTTTGTGCCCCTATAAATAAGTGTATACGCTCACCCCTTATGCCATAGGATATCTTGGGTGATAAAAAATGTTAGTTCCTTATCATGGGACTTACACATCATGACTAAAGTAGGGATATTGGTGGGTTTGCACCTACACACACTTCTACTTGAATAAAATAAGATGTTAATGTGTTTGTTGTTTTATTTTTTTGTAAAAATATAGTGAACAACCTTCAAGTCAAAAATCCAACTTTCAAAAGGCCATAACCAAATCCTCTTCCAAATCCATATTTGCAAATCATAATCTCATATCTCACCCTATATGAAGTCCATCATTTTCCAATTCCAAATTTTCTCTCCACGTCAGAATCAAATACAATCATTTCCCAATTCAAACTTAAACTTGAAATCAAGATCTTTGTTCAATCATCATCCTTCAATCCTAGCTTGTTCAAGAAACTTTCCTATCTTAAGTATAATAATCCAAATTAATCTTCCATCCAT
Organism: Sequoia sempervirens; assembly: GCA_007258455.2. Classification (NCBI taxonomy): domain Eukaryota; kingdom Viridiplantae; phylum Streptophyta; class Pinopsida; order Cupressales; family Cupressaceae; genus Sequoia; species Sequoia sempervirens. Next base: position 7,807 of record VDFB02027094.1, read on the forward strand.
CATTTTGCGCCTTAATATAAATCCAATCTAAACCATCATATCCTCTTCTCCATTAAACTATCCAAAACCAACCTCTAACCTTTGAATCCATATACAAAATCCATCAAATCAAATCATAAATCAAAGGTAACCATCCTTATCACTAATTCACAACCTCATATCTAAAATTTAACTCATCATCCAACCTTTAAATCACAATTCATTAACTCCAACATCTTAATCATAATCCTCTATAACCTAATCCCCATTATCCAAATCGCTAAATCCTAATCAAATCCACCCCCATATGATCTAGACCAAATCTCAGTTTATCCAAATCAAACAAAATCTAAAATGCTAAGCTATTTCTATTAACTCCTAGACATTCATTCTCATCCAAATCCAATCTCAAATCAATCATCCCCTAATCCCATCAATCCAAATCAAAACTCAATCTAGATCAAAACCTTATATAAAATCCGTCAAAACAAAACTTGCTTAAGAAATTAGCCTAAGCTAAGTATAGTCATCAAAATCAACTCATGCTTAGGAACTACGCCTGCCCTAAATAAAGAACATAAATTCAATCAAATCATCCTAAGGTATTAAGCATTGATCCTTTATCTAATTCCATTCTAACCAACTTTTTCCACCTTTAATCCAATCTTATCTCAATAGATAATCCAACCCCAATAGAATTTCATCTCAAATCTAAATCCAAAATCATTACTTTTTTATTTTTGTTTTGATGATTCCCCTTGTCGATCTAAAAATACCTTCTTTGATGATGATGATACTAGATTTGTTGATCAAGAAGAATATATCTCTATGATGATAAGAAATTCTTGTGGACCAAGATGACTTTTTTGACGAATCCATAAATGCCAATAGCTTAAGAAAGCTTTTCACAAGCTCTAATCATTCACCCATCAACAAATTGTCTCATGAATCCTTTGATGGTATTTACTTAAGAAATATTTCCATAAGCTCCAATCATCCACCCATCAATCATTAAGAACACGAATTGACAATCACAAGCTATGTTGCTAATCCTAAATGCTTATCCATTGGTCATCTTTCCCCTACCTTTTACAAGAGAAACCCATCTCTAACAAAAGGCCAACATTGGCAATTCATATTCCAAATCCCCCTTTCATGTGAGGTTCTTGTATCCTCCACCTCCAATGTAAATCCTTCATCTTCAAAAACTTGACAATCCAACCCATCACAATCTAAAGAAAAAAATAACTTCACCTTTATGGCTTTCCTCCAGGGACTATTTGCAAAGGACCATATGCCACAAAGCACAAACAAAGTTATGCCACCCCACAACATCTCTAATCCAATGCCATGCAAATGTCTCATTGACCATGCTATCATTAATTTTAAATCCCTCAAATCCATTAAATCCACCACCCATAAATGTAAAAAATTCCTCCCCCATCCATGTGTGTAACTCAAGGATCCATGCACTAATTGCTAACAACATTGCATATCATCCAAAAAAATACAACTATTTCAAGAGCTTACTCCAAAGAATAACCACACATATCCTCATCCAAATGAATATTCAAACATTTTAACAAATCCCTTCCATGATCCCTTACCATCAAAAGATCTATTCATCCCTATTGTACCCATCCATGAACCATAATCCTATCATTCTTGTTCCTCCATCTTTCTTCGATCCAATTTTCTCATCATTGAGGAAATTACCACTACCACTACTCCTTACCGATATAAAATAGATTCGTGTCTTATTTCTAAAATAACAAGTATCCTATCAATAATCAAATTTTTTCAAAACATGCATTATCAAGGAAAAGTGTTAGGTATTCACAAGCAAGGCATATTAGAACCCATCCAAATGAAAGAAAACATAAGATTTTAGGGCCTTAGCTATAGATCGCATGCCAAAGACAATCACTCTTCCACTATGTCTAAGGAAACTTCTTCCAACATCAAAATATGTTCCTCCCACCACTCCTCTCATGAGCTTGCTACCGCCAATTCTTTCATCAACCCCATCACCCCTATGAATCTCATCACCCTTACCACCAATCCTTTTATCGACCCCATCCCTAACCATTTATCTAATACAATCCCCAATCAAGGCCAACAAGCACACACATCATTGTACTTTTCTGAACATGATGATGCCATCACCCAATTCATGGGATATTAGATACTTTCTCCCCACGGGACTATACCATTGCATTCAGAAGTGATTTGGATGCACAAACATATTCAAGGAAGCCACAAAAGTCTAAGGATCACCATGTCACATCATGTTAGCATGCAATATCACAAAAAAATATAATTCAACATCAAAATAGATGTTAGAAAGTGTTGCCAAGGGAGATGGAATAGGTGATCTAACATCCATGTACGTAACAACCATCAACATGGTTCATTGAAAGGAATTGTTCGATAAGGGATACTATCACCATGGAAATTGATTCTCAATTCTTCCATCCATCTTCCTATTCCCCATCCACAATAATCTATCTAAATGCTTCTCCTTCATCCAAAATCTAGAAATTTTTAAATAAAAAACATAAAAAGTAATAAAAATTAAAATAAACCATTCTACAATGATGGAAACCAATTATATGGCACTTTGTACATGTATCATGATGAAAAATTGATAAACAGGTATCATGTGTAAATTCCTCATTTGTTAGCACCTTACATTTTGGGGGCAAGCTTCTTCCATCATATCAAGCCCCATCCTATTTATCCATTTTTTTATAACTATGTACCTCTCCCTTTATATCCAATCCATCCTCCCTTCCCTCTTTTGATCTTGATAAAGATAGAGACATCACATCCAAGCATTCTTAGGATAATGCAAGCCTTAGTTTTTTGCAAATCCTCTCTTTTGTAGCCTTCCATTTCCACCACAATACACTCCACATTGACCATGTTCTTATGCAACATGGTCCTTGGGGATCACATCTTGAAACATCTCCATCTAATAATTGTCCTATCCCCTATCTAAGAAATCCATCCTTTCTTTCATCATTGTTTCTAGACTTGATTTTCCCTTGTCACTAGTTACCTAAACAAAATCCAATCAAATCCACCTATCGTAAATCTCTTACAATCCCATAGCCGAAAGCCATCCATCCCAATACAACAATATTAATCAATTCAATCTTGCTAACTAATCTAGTGCATCATCCTAATCATCCAATAGTTTTGTTCCAAGCTTTGTTGCAAACCTTGATCCATTTTACTCAAATTATCATCATTAGGGATATATCATTCTCAATCCTTATTTTCTCATTGTCAACAACACTATCAACAAGACTTATCATTCCCAATCCTTGCATTACTCTTATCATCAGCAATGCTATCATCATTGTTATCACTCAAATTAATTATTTTTTAGCTTGCATAGGGGAAAAATCATTATTTGTTTTTGAATCTTTTGTGCTTATTTTCTTGCTTTCTTGTGTGTATTATTAATTTTTTACATCTGCAATGATCCTTACAACATCTCACCACAATGATACCATGGTTTCATGTTGTACAAGTTTGCCTACAACCTTTTCTTTTGGGTCAATCCTTTATGCACTTGACACATCATCACCTTGGTTCTTATACCTTGGTGTATAATGTCATGTTATATCAAATAAAGGTTTCTCATAGCACCTCAACATGATTATCTTCCTCCATCCACCCCCCTCTAGCATCCCTCCATCTCCATACATTTTGAGAGCACAAATAGGTTCTTTAAACCTACCTATCCTGTTGAGGTGGCATACATACCTCCTTCATTATCATCACTCCCATCCTTCCAATGACTAGGGCATATTGCCACTAGTCCTATCTCTTCCAAAACCACTATTATTTAATATTTTTTGAAACAACATTTCTTTGTCTAGTTGCAATGTCATGTTACAAAGAAAAATACTATACACTTAAAAAAGAACCCACATCCTAACATCACCTACCCCATGTCTATTTTTCTATTAATTAAATATATTAAAAAATAATTTATTTCATTATTTTTCCCATTTTCCTAAAGTCCTAAATAAATAAATGCCATATTTATTTATGAATTTTCCCCCTTACATCTCACATGATTTAAATAAAACATTATCTAAATCCAACCTATACACCTAATAATCATAAAAGAATTATTAAAATTCCCCTTTTTCTCCACCCTCCATCACATATCAAATAGCCAAGTTAATCATACTCACCTAAAAGTTATAAAAGAATTGTTCTCCAACCCTCATAGCATAACCACTTAACCAACTTAATCCTACCTGTTAATCCTCTCAACCAATCTTGACTATCGATCCTCTAAAAAAAAACCTATAAATCTTCCTTCCTATAAGCCATTAGGGGGGTTCCTTAGTCTAAAATATAATGTCATGCTACTATTGTGAGCTTCTACATTCCATCCTTTCATCAACAAAAAATACTTCAAGAACAATTGTCATTGGCATATCAAGAACTTCATGTGGGTGAGAATGGTTTCTTTCATTTATGTTTTATGGTTTCTTTGTTAAAATTTAGGTATAGGTAGATGTGAAATGTGGTTTTAATTCTAGGGTTTGAATCCTCATCTTGTTTCATATTTTTTTATACACAATAAGAACTAAAACAAGTTCATATGACCAACTTCAATTGTGAAGGAAGTAGAGAGAGTAGGCTGAGTTTTTGAATCGATTCTCCCACCTAAAATTGTCAAACCTTAATGCTCAATTAGTGTTTTTAGAAAAATCTTATGGCATTGGGGATTGCATATTTTTCTTATGTTGAGCCATCAGTGAAATGAAATGTAACATTCAAAGATGGTGCATTGGATTCGATCCCCTCATTAGAAGGTAGGAAAGGGTTTGTCTATGAATGGTGCTATTGATTTGGGTGGATTCCTAGGTGAAGTACCTCATATCAAGGTGAAATATTGATATAAGATGTTAGTGGAAGTAGGAGGGATGATGGTGAAAAGTAATATAAGAATTCATAGGTGATAGAACATAAAATTCACATCATCCCTTAAAGTCACCCCTATTTTAATATTGGGTAAGGATGTTTCATTTGAAGAGGAAAATAATACTCTCTTGCCTAGCCTTGCACTTTTGCATGAATGGATCTCCAACACATGGAGACCTCTAAAATAGATTTTGGAGTAATCATGAGCCCATCTAAGACTCTAGTGATGTCATTGTGAAAAGTTCTAAGTAGACACAATTCTTGACAAGTGAAAACAATCTCGTGATGCTCCTCCGACCCTTTCAAAATTGTCTCCTCACTTACAATCAGAGACTCATTTTGATTAACAACATTTTTTATCCTTCAAACAAGTCTCCTACAAAATAAATTACAATCTTATATAAAAATACTCCATAAGAAAAAGATAATCTAAGTAACCACATTCTCAAACGAACATTTGACATTGTCTCTTAAAAAATGAAATACTTACTACTTGAGACACACCATTAAAATCAATCCCTCAATATCCATTCCTTCCTCCCCATGAATCAATAAAAAAATTAATAATATAAAAGTGAAGTATTATTAAATAAAAGTAAAGATATTTTTTTAGATCATTAATCTTTACTATGATATAAATCATAATATTAATTTTGATTTGATTAGCCAAAAATAATTTTAAAATTTGATTTGTCAAAAAATAATTTTAAAATAAAAAAATGTATATTACTAATATTAAAAATAAACATCAATTTTTCATTTATGCCTAACAAAATAAACTTCATTTCAATAATTATATATACAACTACAATCTATTTGTTTTGTAAATACAATTTGTTTATTTTATAAATACAATTTGTTTGTTTTATGTCACTTCACATAGATATATTAAGTCAAAGGAGGAGAAAGGTAATCCCCACAATATTGATGACACTTAAAATTCTCAAGAGTTAAAAGATATGGAAGATTAATAACTAAGAAAAGAAAATTATAGAGACACATTACATAATTAAGGCCCAATATTTTAAGCTGAAGAAGCCTTCACAACTTGTAAGTTGCTAGTAGACATTCAACGATAAGTGAAAATCACAACCTGTGAATTTTTTAAACTGCCACTTGCTTCCCAAACTGCCAACGGCTAAAGAAAAATGCCACCCAAATTTCTACGTCGCCCAATTTCACCTCCTCTTCATCGCCCAACAACCATTGCCAACAATGGTGCAACCCAAACACCACCAAGGGGCCAGAAGGGCCCTCCAATAGGCCAAATTGGGCCTTTTTTCAAACTTGCATAACTTTTAGCCACAATGATTGTTTTTCAAAAACGAGATATTGCCGAAAAGCTAGAGATGAGCACTTTCACCCATAAAGGTATTGAAAATATTTTTTTACCATTTTTTACTAGATATTTAAGG
>VDFB02027095.1:0-10272 GCA_007258455.2 Sequoia sempervirens
CAGTGCCGAGGATGAAGTTGAGGGCACTCAAGAAAAATCAACGACCAATGGGCAATGAGTACTGTAAGTTTGGCACCCCCATTCTCTTTAACCTTCAATTTTCATGCCTAGTTTCCAAATATCTTCTCGTACATTGGCACCCCCATTCTCGTAAAATGGTATAAGATAAGATAGAAAAAATAAAATAGCTTAGTCTTTCACATTTTTATCTACCAGCCTCAGGTCTTGGAAAAACTCCCATAATCTACCCACATCTTGGTTGAGGTCTAGGATTTCATTACCCATAGCCTTCATCGCATGAGTCTGAAGCAATTATAGACTTAGCCCAAGTATATGCTAGGCTAAGGTAGATCTAATGAATGGAAATAGGGGCATACAATTCTTCTTTAATACCTCCACCACAAACATATGCAAGGTGTTGGTTGTTCTTACGATAAGCAGGTTGATCTTCTAATTTACCTATGGAATTGTCAATTCCAATAAAGGGCAGCTCAAAGGACCTGGACCAACTGACGAGGATTTGAAAGACCTCCTACAATTTGGGCTCTGCAAGACCTGGGAGGGTGATCCCTTAATGCGTTTATAACCTCTACACCATCATCATAAACTACATTAACAACAATAGATAATCTCATTTAATAGCTCAACATAATAGGATAATACTAAATAGAATTAGTTGTTTATCAATAATATCAACTATTTGGAGCATGAGATAACTACAACAACATTTCACAGTATAAGATAGTCATTGATTTGCAATTTGTAGCAAGCTCTAACTAAAATTAAAAAAATAATGAACCATACGAATAAGTACAACTTAGATCAGTTCCATATATCCATTGGAGGAGTCAAATTTATAAGCATCTAAGGTTTTATGATAGATTTAACACATAACATATAAGATCCTTGATAACATTGCTTTATAATCTCATCAATATGTATTCTAACCCAATAGTACTTATCAAATCCTTATACAAAGCATAGCTACCTACAATCCCATTCAAGCATTTTAATTAATTCCTTGAATTAAACCTAAAACAAGAATCATACACACCACAACAGTGAGATGAACGAAACAACCCTTGATCATTTTATTCAAAATTCAGATATGCTTGTACAATGGAGAGACATGAGTTCGAATTAATCATATCAATTCAAATGCCAGTAATGTCATAACACATCAAATCCCCATGAATTCAAAACCTACTATAGAATGACTCAAAACCTAAATTGCATTTTCCCTAAAACCTTCAGACTTTACAATTTTCTCTGCAACTTCATCTAGACTCGACCAAAAATATCTAACTTGCTAACCCATACTTATGGCCTTGAAATCCTTTTTATAGAAAAATAAGGAGAAAACAAGCATTAGGCTAGAAAGCACATGTGTCACCAGCCAATTGGACCGCCTTGTGATATTCCAAAAATTTGTTACAACAACAATCTCCCCAGAGAATCTTCATGTTCATCATGCCTGCTGAGAATGGTTGATGCAGCAACAAAAAACTTCAAGAATTCCATGCCTAGACTATCACCAAAAAACAAAAATGGAATATGTTGTAATTGTAATAGCTAATTTGTCAACCGTTAGTAGCCTACTCCTTTTCACTCTTCCTCAGTAAAATATACATTTACCCATTTCTGGTACTCTTCATCAGTTGGCCAATCAAAATTGATCACCTCATTCACCTTGACACTATAAGTTTTGTACTTAACTGCCACCTGATTCGCTTCTCTTTCAAAAGACTCCAAGAATGAGTTGGTGCTAATAATTTTGTCCATACAGCTCACCAACAAATCATAATCTAAGTTACCCTATTTTTGAGGGTTTTGTAGTCGAAACATGATATAAATGGGCTCTTACACTTTTTGTGATTATTGTAGCTTGTGTAAGAGGCCCCATGGATACCGTTGTAATTATAGGATGCATGAATAGGGCGTAGGATGAGAAATAAAGAAGGTATAGCTGTTGTCGTCAATAGTTTTGTGAAGAAAAGCATGTGAAATGAGAGGTTCAAACCTAGGTTTCAACAAAACATGTATGGGAGATCTGATTTTATGAATTTTTATCCATGTGCAGACCTAATGGGTTGTTTCTGAACACTGAATATAAATGATACACATACACACACACGAACAAACACACACACACACACAGATATATATATATATATATGTATGTATGTATGTATGTATATGTATTTTTAAATGTAAATATAAATGCAATTACTTGATGCTCTCCTAGAACAATACATGCAACATATCATTAAAGAAATCTATATCTATGTATATAAATGTGTATTTCTAAATGCAAGTGTAAATGCAAAGAGAATATGGTTTTGTAGTGTTATATATACAACATATCCATAAATTAATGTAATTGAAATTCTAAGTCTTCAACACATAATATGAAATCAATCAAACTATTAAACTACATGAGAAATAAATGAAAACAGTAAATGCATATGTATGTGTATTTGTAAATGTAAGTGTAAAATAAATAGGAATAATGAAAATTATAAAAGAATACAAGGAAAGGTATCCTCCCTTCTTGGTAGTGATAACCTCCTCCACACACAACCCTTAAAAATTATGAATAAAGGAATATAATCTTTGAAGAAATCAAAGTTGATTCTCTCCTACCTGATGCAATTAGTCATTTTATCCTTACAAAAATTTATAGTGATTACTAGAGGCACATAGACCAATTATTCATAATAGAAGAATTTGATCATACTTTTCCAATGATGACATTATGAGAAAACCTTAGGTTAAATAAATAATTCCTAGCTAAGTTCTTTAAATCATGTCCAAGAGTATAAGAGAAGACTGCTGCTATGTGTACCTGGATACCATGGAGAAAGGCTCTTTGGGATCTTTCATCATTCATCCTACCTTAAAACATACCAAAAGTCTCCTAGCAATTAGATATAGGAAGATTTAAGATGACTTAAAAAAAAATTATTGCCAAAGCATAGACTTATGATGACTTAACCAGGCCTAGTACACACTCCCTCCCCGTTAACCACTTAGACATATGGAAATTAAATGTAAATTTTCTGCTATTTTTAGTCATGTAGGTGTCCAATAAACCACTTGGTGGTGTTTCCCTTCAAGTCTATTTACTTGAATGAAGAGAAAAATTCCTTTGATTACAATTAGAGAATACATTTGAGGCCTTGGTTGTGTAACTGGTGGACCATAGTCACATTTAACACTTGTTACAAAGTTTGGGAGTTAAAGCATTAAGTAGATTTGATTTGTGATGGACACATTTGGACGGTAGTAACAATAATTTGCAATCTATCAAGACTTGATTACCTTATAACCTATAAAATTCTAGCAATGAAATGATAGATTAATCATAATGTCACCTTGGGATCACATCACCATGAAAGAACTTCATCCAACATCCTTATGAGTGCAGTTACCACCAAATAGGTATTTGTCAAATCTTTCTTCCTCAAGCAAGGGAAATTCAGGAAGAGAAGAGGAAAGTGAGACATGTAGTATGTCTAAAAGAGGGAGATCAACTAGAGGTCAAAAGATTAGAAGAAAATTCTGTAAACGCATGGAATTTTTTCTTGCTAAAGGGGGGTCATGTTCTTATGATGATGAGAGCATAGGCAATGTTGAGGTGCCCTTTAGGTAAAAACATCTACGGAAACAATAGGTACCCAAGGAACTTCCTCTAATAAACACTGATTTTTGTGTCAACAAGAGGATATATCGCATAGCACCATCGTCATTACATGGTTTGGGCCTATTTTGCATGGAAAAAATAAAGGTGCGGTACAACAAAGTTCAAGATTGATGGAGTATGTAGCGGAGCCTATTATAGTTACAAGATTGGATGCAAGCTGGTTCAATATACACGAAGTATGCATAGGTATGCACTGTTAGCAAATTATATATAGCTAAAAGATAAGGATCAAAATAAAGGAGTGGCTATGTACATTGACGGAAGGCCAAAAACATTAGGGAATATTGTAGGTTTTATAAACAGTATATGACCTGGGTCAACAAATAAGCAACCCAATTGCATATTAGTGAAGCCATGTATTCGTATGTGCGATAAAATCAATAACTACAGGGGAAGAGTTGCTAATCGATTACAATTTGAATCACTTAGTTACAAACACAGTTACTATGGGGGTGGTACGTACTATGTACCATTTTACCCAACCTCCAATTAATGACTCTAATATACCATTTTATTCTTATGTTTTTTTTCATAAGTCTATTGGTTTCATTTCAGTAATGTTTTTTTATATTTATTTTTTGTCACAATGGGACATTGATTGTACGGAGAAGGCTCTAGCCCAGAGCATAGATCACGATGTAGCTTTAGGCGCTTCTACCTAACAGGTTTACCTCATTGTAATTGTACAAATTAGATACAAGAAAAATATTTTATTATTATGTTTTTTTCATAAGTTTATTGGGTTAATTTTGATAATGTTTTTAATATTCTTGTTGCAATCGAATGGTCAAGGAAAGGCACCAGTAGTAGACAAGAGCATCCATAGTGAGGTGCAATCAATATTTTGTGATGATGACATCACTTATTCAACAAACCCTCTCAATATGATAAGGAAGATCAAAAAAAAAATGCAATGAAAAAATTGTTAAGTTGATATTCATAGTGCCTCAAACAGATGAGATAAGAGAGGGTTAAAATATTGACTGAGAGATCACAAAACTTGCAAGTAAGTTGTCATGAGGTCTTTAATTATAACATAAGCTCATTCATGGTTTTATATTTTGTACTCTTTTATGTCATGAACTAAAATATGTGTTGTTTTTATAGGATTATTTTCCTCCTCATGATGCTCCTGGCCATGATCAGGGTACTACAAGTGCTGCCTAAGGAGTAGGGGTTGGTACAAGTGTCCATCCTGATCTTCCTGCGCATACATCACATCATCTAACCCCATCATCCATGCCTATATTGTCATCTGAAATGTCGGCAAAACATAGCATGCAGGCATCCGTTAATGCACCCTCTGGCAGCGAACACATGCCAGAACATGCGTTAGGACATGTACCTGGGGATGTAGAGGCCACTAGTACTGGTGATGTTTTAGCAACATTTCTTGGATCTTCCTATATTACTAGTATGGGAACATTGCCGATCACATTTATGGTGACCGAGGATTTCCTTCCCATAAAGATAGAGAAGGTCCTAGGTACTTTAAAATGTTTTAATTATTATTATATATAATCCAATTGAAATGTACTTATTGATTGCTCTTTTTAGACTATTGATCCCATGATCATTTTGTAGGAAATGATGTTTTTTATAAACATCTACGTGATATTACATTGGAGCTCTTTGGGCCCACCATACGTACATGGTGGAATGCCCAAAATCAAGATTTAAAAGATGAGCCATTAACCGTTTAGTTGTGTTGTTTGGTGATAAAACATTCAACCGAATCAAGGTCCTTAAGAAAGTTGGTACCTATCTAAAGTATGCGAGGGACCAATATAGGTAATGTTTAGAGAAGAACAAAAAGTACAAGCGTCCCCCCATGATTTTGGAGAGGGAGTGGAAGGACCTAGTGTCAGATGGAAAGGAGAAGGCTGAAAGGAAAAAAGGAAAGACACCACCGAGCCAAGGAAGGTATGTGATACTATCAATAATATAATTATATACTGATTACTCTTTCTTTTTACATAATCTAACATATTTCAAATTTTTCATAGGCTGCCCGAAACATCGAAGGCAACAAAGGAAAGACTAGAAAAGAATGGCCAACACAAACTTGGCTCTGGTGGTTATATGAAATTAGCTGCACAAATTGTAAGTATCAATAAATGAAATATTGCATCCAAATAATAAATTGAAAACAATTTTGGTTTTATCACACCATAGAAGCAAAATTCATGATCTTATGCAAAAATGTAGGGCTCTGAATTCAACAGAGTTCCCACAGAAGAGGACCTAAATATTTCCTTCCAGCAAGGCTATGGAGTTGTGGCTGAACGCCTAAGAGTCTTGACTTGGCAAACACAATCTTCCACTGCATCCAACAGGCAAGTAAATAAACTCAATAAAGTTTATTTTAAATTGAATATTTGTGCAATCTATTCAATATTAATTTCCACCATAAATTAATTACATGCCTTTTTTTTTAAACATTTAAGCAATGATAATATTGCACATGACATTGGAATGCACCCTGGTGAGGGTGGAGTACAACCTGCAGATGAAGGTCATGGTGTGCATCCTGGTCTTTAGAGCAAGTAGAGCGTGATCAACATGTTGAGCATGATCAGGCTAGAGAAGATCAAGAACATGATGTGGCCCCATCAAGTAAAGAGGACCACTCTAAAGTTATTTTAAACATATTTAATTGCAATTGGTGTATTAATTAATGTAACCTTTCGTGTTTCAACTTTAGAGCATGTAGAGCGTGATCAACGTGTTGAGCATGATCAGGCTAGAGAAGATCAGGAACATGATGTGGACCCATCAGATAAAGAGAACCACTCTAATGTTCTTTTAATTAATGAAACACTTGTAACAATAATAATAAAATATATTAGTTTAACATTTCTTTCTTATTGCAACAGACGCCCCCTTGCAGCGACATCCATGTCATGAGCAGACAACTAGGCATACATTAAGATCATGAGCAGAGGGAAAAACAACTAAAGGGGGGATAGATATTGATTTAGAAAATGATACTCCACTTCATATTTTTGTAGCACAAAAAGAAACAAAAAGTGATTATGTAATCATCATGACAACCATGGCGCACGATAATATGTAAAAGCGAAAGAATAGGCAACATGGTAATGAATGAATCTTGAATATGTTAATTAATGAATGTTATATGTTATTAATGGATGAATGAATGATTAATATTATATGATTGGGTATGGGGAATTGAGAGTGATATGATGCGAGGGGGGGAAGGTCCAAATGAGCTTCCACCGTCACGTGGTTGGCCCTATTAAGTAGAGAATATTAAACTATTCTCGAAACAAAGAGAAGCCCAATAAGGTAATGCACTTTTCAATATAAGAAATACATCGTTTGAAGCATCAAACCAATAAAGATGAAAGGTGCTAACTTTTCACTATGGTGGCAGAAAAATGATTCTTTATACCCCTCAGAATCCATGCTACGTATAATTTCAGTTGTTTCCATTCCATGTTGAGTTTGGATTTGTTTGGCATGGCTTTGTATGAATACCACATTGTGTTTGTGTTATTGGATTTGGTTTCAAATCTACGTTTCTTTTGTTTTTATTGGTGACATAACTCTAAAATTTGACTTTTGTGCATAACAAGTTAGTAGAAAAATTGACAGCTCTGAAGGGTTTAGAGGCTCGATTGAGATAGATACACGGATATTTGAATCTTGTTGTTGATGGGAGGCTTCAAATTAACCATGAAATTTTGTACCATCTGTAGGTATGCAAAAGTTTCTCTACTTACATTCATTCTTGATCATAAATGTTGTAAATGATATTAATGCTTCAAACTTAAGATCCGTTTCATTGTTATAATGATCAAAATGTTAATCTGTTTGTAACCTTATTTTCTGCCAATCAATTTGCAAACCACTCACATATTAAGGACCATTTCACTAACTTGTAGTCATCCATTACTTCATATGTTGCAGGTTGTGTCTGTGTGTCAATAAATCCTGATGATTGCGAGAACTTTAATCCTACAAGTGTACCCAATCTTTCTCAAGTAAAAGTCTTACCTTATTTTATAGTACTTTAAATGGTTAGTGAAGGTGCTTCTTTAGATGCGAGATAGTTGAGACACTTGAATTTAAAATATGGTATTAGATGGGAAGTATAATGATAAAACTGAGGTCCATTGAACACAAATTATGAACATAATTTACTGGACTATGAATAGTGTTACAATTATAATTATTTCTCCTTTACCTACCTTTGCATTAATGAAAAAGATAGCAGATATTGGAAGTTCATTACATGTCTCATGAATGTGTTAGTATTTTAATTTTGTTTAAGTTGTTCAAGAGCTTGATTAGGTCAAGAATATGTTCTACAAGCTCTGTTCTCTTAACACTGCTCAACATTTTCCCTACACATTTTCTCTTGATTAGTCATCTCTTATGAAGCATGGATAACCTTTCATGGAATTTTTGTTGTAATTAGACAATTGCTATTGTGAGAATAATCATTTAATTTGTATGGAAGTAAGTCTTTTTTATATTATTTGACTTGGTATTGTAAACTTGTCTTTGTAGGATTCTCTCGGGGGGAACAACAGAACTATGATGATAGGTAGAGTTGGTTCTTAACTCCTTCCCTTGTTAGCCCTTGGTTGTTCTCAAGTGTAATACTTTTTCTATGCATCTTGCAGTCTATATGTATTATCAGTCATCTCAAGTGAAATTCTTTTTCTATGCATCTATGCATCTTGCAATCTTTATGTATGATCAGTCATTAGTCTCCGCGATGGTACATTTCAATGAATATTTTTTAAAAAAAAATTGCATTGCTTTGTCACAATTTCGACAAAAACCACCGACGAATCACCAAAAAGGTCTGACAAAGTTGCTATAGTTGCGACAAAGGCTTCGTCATAACTCCTTTCCCATTTCATCACAATTTGGACAAACTTCTGGTGTTGTTTCAACGCTACTCCTTTCCCATTTTTTCAAAATGGAAATGAACTTCTAATGTTGTTTCGACGCTACTCCTTTCCCATTTCATCGAAATGGCAACGAACTTCTAGTGTTGTTTCAATGCTACTCCTTGCCCATTTCGTTGAAATGGCGATGAACTTCTGGTGTAATTTGTCGGTGGATGCATGAACTTTTTGTCGATATTCCAATGAACATCTAAGTCCTTTTATGATGCCGACGACCGATGAATCTACGCCATTATTTCAACATTTAATTTGTCATTGACATTTCAATGAAAAAATAGCGACAATTTTTTTTTGTCAATTCGTCAATTTTCTGACAAATGTTTGTCGAACAACCGATGAACGTTCATCAGAAAATGGAGTCAAATTCAACAGTATGTGTTACAGGGCACTAGTATTTTTATTCTCTTTGATTCTGGTACATTAGATTAATTTATTTCTCCTTCAGTAGTAGAGCGTTGTAGACTGGTGGCAGCAAGGCAATGCGTTAAGTGGTAGGTCGAATTGGCCTCCGAGGCAAAGGTAGCAATTGAATCACTTGTTTAGGGTTGTACTTTGAAAAATGGATCACTTGTGATATAGTGAACCTCCTAATCCTACCTCTCAATGGTTCCTATGATGTTGTTTTGGGTATGGATTGGCTAAGTGCTCACTATGCTCTAATTGATTGTCATCGCAAGGCTGTGTGATGTGTAGATGATTCAGGTAATGAAGTTGAGATTGTTTGCATACAAAGACCTATATCACTATGGATGATCTCTGCCATGCAATTGAAGAGGTGTTTCCACTAGGGTTTTCAACTGTTTGCGGTGGCAGTCAATGACTTGGATTTGGGAGAGAGTCAAGAGGTGTCATTGGATGACTATACTCTCCTCAAGGAGTTCTCAAACATTTTTCCAAGTGAAATTTTGGGGATGCCACCAAAGTGTGACATTGACTTCAAAATTGACCTTGTACCTAGAGTTGAGCCTACATCTCGGGCTCCATATCGAATGACAACACAAGAACTTCAAGAGCTCTATTTCTAGTTGGAGGAATTATTAGCAAAAGGATTCATTCATCCTATTTTTTCCCCTCGGGGAGCACCAATGATATTCATGAAAAAGGACAGATCCCTCTGTTTGTGCATTGATTACAGACAACTTAACAAAGTGATAGTGAAGAACCAATATCCTTTGCCAAGAGTTAATGACCTGTTTGATCATATAAAAAGGGATCAAGTATTCTCAAAGATTGATCTTAAGTTTGGATACCATCAATTGTGGATAGCCAAAGCTGATACACACAAAACTACACTTCACACTTGTTATAGGCATTATGAATTCACTATTATGCCGTTCGGGTTGAAAAATACACCATCAGTTTTCATGAGTTTGATGAATGGAGTCTTCCAAACCTACTTGGATAGATTTTTTCTTGTGTTTAACAATGATATCTTGATCTACTTGAAAACCATGGAGGAGCATGAGGAACATTTGAGACAGGTGTTGTGCTTTAGAGACAATCAGTTGTATGCTAATTTGGTGAAGTGTTAGTTCCTCAAGGCTGAAGTGAAATACTTGGGTCATGTCATCTTTGGTGAAGGTATCACTATGGAACCTTTAAAGATTTAAGCCATCATTGATTGGC
>VDFB02027096.1:0-27300 GCA_007258455.2 Sequoia sempervirens
TGTTCTCAAAAAGATCAGACTATGCTTCTAAGATAATGGTTTTTATGCTATATTAATAGGAATAGAATAGAATAGAATAGAAGATTTTTAACATCCACTAAATCAAGGAAGGTCTATATGGGCCTACATTAATAGACTATAATAGAGTAGAAGACTTTTAATATCCATGAGATCAAAGCAAATCTATGGGATAGCCAACCTTGTTATTTTTGCTCTTAACGTGTTGATCTTCTTCAATTCAATTTGACAATGAACTATCTTGTTCTCTCCACCTCCTCTCTAAATAAATAGTAAAAAGATGTTCTTGCTAAATTACTAATGTATTTGACCTATCTTTATAAACACTATAATTTAGAATAAAATATTTTTCACGTCTCTATTATACCTATTGTACAAAAGACACAAACTCTCTTTTCCTAAATACAAATAAAATAAAATAAATAAAAAATATCTACAAAATTATAAATAATCTATATAACAATGAATATTATTTTTCCAACTTTTAAAAATGTCAAATAACTACTTTAAAAAATCAATAATGAGCTACCCTACTTTCCTAAATTCATCCTCTTTTGAATAAATATTAGAATGAAATAATTGCTAACTAAATCTTTATCTTTTATGATGCACAATGTAAATTGTAATTTTTATCTTTATCCTTATTATAATACTTTTTATCTCCCTTCTTTTTTTTCTATTAATTCATCTTTTATGACTTTAATAATTTATTTAAAGTCAATAAATATTGGTTTATTCAATATATCTTTTTTTTTTCATTTATTGATCTAATTAAATATTTAAAATTTTAAGAAATAAAATTTGAAAATAAATTAAAGTATATAAATATAAAAAAGAATATGGATTTTTTTAGAAATTGATTCACAAGAAAATAAAAGGTAAATAAATCAAAGAAATTTGAAAGACACATTGATGTCAAACAACACCTCGTACATCTAGGATTAATATGTATCTTATGTGTGTGGGAACATGAGCTCCTTCACTGAATGTATAATGATAGCATACAAGAATTACTTAAAGTTACACAAATTTCCTATCAAAAAATTGCTAGAAACAATGTACATACACTTTGAGCTCTCTAGATTGAATATGTATCTTACATGTTTGGATAATTTCAAGTTGCATGGGGACGATATAGCAAGATACGAGGTTCATGTAGCAAAATGAAGGAAAACAAGATGTTTATGGATTGGCAAAGTGAAACTTTGCTAGGAAATGTGTATTTATCATTCAATAGATTTGTAAATGTAGAATATTAAAACTTTATTAATTTCTTTTGTAACTTGATTAAGTTACATGAGAATGATGTAGATCAAGATGAAGGATAGCAAGATGTTCCAAGATTTACAAAGTCATTTTACAAACCTATAACTACCTAATATTAACCCTTTGTCAATACTCAAATTTGTTTGTTAATTTCATCTTCATTGCTACAAGTTTCAAATTATGACACCATTACTTGTTTATTTTCCATTAACTTGAGATTCATAACATAGAGTGGAAGAATGGATCTATCAAAAAAATTAGAGAGATACATCTTGTTTGCAAAGATAAACAAAATTGAGAATTCACCATCTTTTATTTTCTATTGTGTACACTTCATTTTGCATGATTTGGATAATATTTTTCAATTTTATGTATAATAGTTCTTGCCTTTATGTCATTTGGAAGCTTGGAATGGATTTTAGAATACACTAATGTAAGCTTAAGTTGTTAAGGTTGAGAGGAAAGGTGTATTGGTTGAGGATAAGAGAATAAACCATTTTCAAGTTTGTCATGAGCCTTTCTTATTGAAATTATAAAACATTATAATTAATATTTTGAATAATTATTAAATTATTTAAATTACTTAATTGATTAAGATGAAAATAATAATCGAAGATGATAAATAATGATAATAACAATTAATTAATAAAATATCATTGAGTTAAATTTATTCATTTGTTGGTGAAGGAATGGTGCATGGTAGGGTTTTAGCGGCCTTTTTCGTTGTTGTAGTAATAGTGTGAGGCCTTTGCATGCATAGTGGTGGCCTTTATTCCTCATCTTTGACCTTTTTTATCATTATTAGTTGTGTTTTCATGAATGGAAAGTGTACATTTGTCCATTCACATTATTTTTCTAGTTTTTGTCTTCCTTTTAATATGTTCTTTGCTCAAGTTTTAACGTGGCTATAAGCGTGGTAGTCAATGGGTGTCCAAGGGACCCCCTATTCTATCATTCAAGGATGTATTCAAAGGGGAAAATCCTTCTTTTCCCAATCATGTAAAGGTTGTTAAATGCAATTAACGAATAAAAAACTAGTTTTCCCATGGCATCTCAACCGAGATATAATGGTTTCTAGAGAAAAGTAAAGATCAACCTGTTTTAGTCATTAACCTAGAATTCATTGTAGATGACATCATGTACTTGTTGAAGCATGCTCTTATCGATAAGTTCACGGGCCTACAAATTGTTATGCCTTTCTTGAAGACATGAGTCATAAATAATTGGACTCCCAAAAGTGATTTGGAAATCATCTTAGCAGCTAATCAATTTTTTTGTGGTGTTTTCTTATATGGTAGAACGAAATAAGATCTTTGAAGGAGGCCCTTATTTCCACAACCAAGTGGTTTTATTCATCAAACCCTAACATGTGGGATTTGATCCTGTGGAGGAGTTACCTTCCAAAATCCTAATTTAGATTTATCTTATGAGGCTTCCAATGGAGTTTTAGAAACTTGATATTTCACAAGGTATGACAGTGATCATTAGGAAACCCTTGGGTCCTTCTTGCAAACCCTATACTAGGGATAGTCACTTTCCCACATCTATGTTGAAATTAATCTCAACAATTCGCTTCTTGGATCCTTAGAGATCATATTGGCTAGCATGAATTAGATCCAACAAATTGATTATGAAGCACTTCTATTTTGTTGGCATACATGTCATGAATATGGGAACTTATTAAGAAATTACACAATTTTGGGTCCTAAATCTTCTTACCCTACTCTTGAGGTGCAAGTGATAAATCCAAAGGCAAACGGTAAGGCTTTGATGGAATCTGATGCGCTAAATTCAAATAGATTTATTCATGTAAAAATATTGTTCAAAGGCAAGGTCTTTTAATCACCAATATAAAGATACTTCTAAAGGATCTTTAGTAATGGATTTAATATATTTGAAAGTTTTAAGGATGTGGACATGGTGGAGTAAGATATCTATATAGTAGGATAAGATATGTATCTTTCAAGGTCAATTAATAGCCTTGCTCCAAAGCCTTCTCTACAAATTCAATTGTCGTTAAAAGAAGGGGGAACGCTTGCCCCTAGTCATCTTAAGATAAGTGATAGTTAATAGGAATTTTTAAAAACACATGCAAAAGGGGTAACTATTAATCCTATAACAAAAACTCGAATAGAGGTAAATGAAGCCAATGCATTGTTGGATCCCATTCAAGAACTAGGGAAAGGGAATATAGTAAAAAGAAGATTCCTCATGTGCTAGGACTCCAACATAAGTATATCAAGAAGGGAGGTATTGATAAGGTATCAAAGGTAGGGAGGAAAAAGGATAAAGAAAAAATGAAATTGATAAAGGAATTATTGGTTGAATATGGTGTCATTAATATGCTAGATAACCACTTTTCTAACCCCCCGAAATAATTGTGATCTCATGGAATGTAAGGGGTCTAAGTAGCATCTCTTGATAAAAAGGCTACTTGGGATCTTATCAAGGATCATAGACCAAACATTTATTTTACCCGCGAAACAAAGCTTTCAAATGAAGGTATGACAAGTATATCTTCAAAGATTTAGAGAGGAGGGCAATATGTTAGTCTAGGAGCTCAAGGATATTTCAGAGGGGTGGCAAGTGCCTTTGGAATCCTCCCAAAATCAATCCATCATGCTAATTCAAGAGTAGAAACTCAATCTCAATGGTTATTTCATGCTTTGACTCTAGAGAATATATCCTGCTTACAAATGCTTGTGCTCCCAATGTCTTCCCAAGTAATATTTTTCTCTAGTATCATATTTGATTTGTCTTTTCTATTGTGTATTTTCTTTCATGGATATAACAAGTAATTTTAATTCCATCATTAGCCTAAATGAGAAAAGAGGGGGAAATGGGCATCTTGGCATATCTTTCACCTTGTTGAAGGATAAAATATCATTTCTCAACTTAGTGGATGTGATGCCAAGAAATAGAATTTTTACATGGAGTAATTGTAGGTGTGGAATTGACTCTATCTTAGTTGGCAATGAATAGTCTTCATTTTTAGAGATTTTGGGGTACAAATAACTTGATTGTTGACCTATTATATTATATTCCTTAGTGCTCTTGATCCCAAAAAATCCCCCCTTTGAATTTTAACTAATGTGGCTTCAGGATCTTGATTTGTATAATCTTATAGAGGGATGGTGGATGGAAGGGAAGCTTGCATTTAGAACTGCTATGCACTCCTTAGATTCAAGCGACTTCATTTTGTTAAGTACAAGATTAAGAATTGGAACAAATTCTTGTTTGGAAATATTTTTCAAAGTAAAGTGTTCATTCAAGAGAAATTGGAGAGAAACACCTTTCAGATTAAAGATGGAGGCATGACTAAGGAGCTATTATAAGAAGAATCATTTTATGCCAAAGAACTCTCATAATGGAAACTTTAGGAGGAGATTTAGTGGAAATAAAAATATTGTATTAACCAGCTTTGAGAAGGCGACAATAATATATATTTCTTTCACAATTTGGTGGAGTGAAGAAGTGGTATAATGTACTAGTTTATCTCAATTTAGCTTGGGGGAAACATATTCTTTCAAATATATCTCCAAATAAGTTGTAACCTGAACTCCTTATTATTCTCAGAGCAAGGTCCTCAAGAAGTGGTTAATGAGAGACTCATTCTTGAGTATAACCCTCCCTTGGTTTCAAAGGACATGAATAAATTATTCTTAAAACCCATTTCAATGGAGGAAATTAATGTCCATTATTTTTCAATTTCTTAAAGAATTTTGGGAAATTTTAAAAATTGATATGTTAGTCCATTAGTTCAAGAGTCCCAAGATAATAAGAAAATTCTCAAAGGTATCAATTCTACATTTCTTGCTTTAATCCCCCAAAAAAAGGGATCTTCTTCTCTAGATTCCATAATGTGCTTTATAATGTTACAAGATAATCATTAAGATTATTATAGAGTGGTTGAAGAAGTGTTTGATATTTGTGATTTCCCCTAAGCAAGGAGGTTTTGTAAAAGGGTGTTAGATGTTGGATGGAATTCTAGTGGCAATAAAAACTATTCACTCCATGTCTACTTTGAAGGGAAAGGCCATGTTCATTAAGCTAGACATGTCTAAGGCCTACAATAAGGTTAGATGGTCTTGGCTCTATAATGTCTTACAAGCATTTGGATTCTTCTCATATTAGATTGAATGGGTTATGATTTGTGTGACATCAACCTCCTTATTTACATTAATCAATGGTGTTCCCTTAATTCTCTTTTCAACTTCTAAAGGTTTAAGATAAGGAAATCCCTTATCTTCTTGCTTGCTATTTTTTTATGGTGGAAGGTTTAGGTTGTCTAATAAAGCAATATCAAGGGAGAGGTCTCATTCAAGGTTGGTCTTGGCCTAGGAATATAAGTTCTTAGTCTTATCTTCAATTTTTGGATGACATTGCTTTGATGGGGTTAGCCAAGACCGAGGAGGTAATGAATTTTAGGAAAGTGCTAGACATTTCCTTATTTTCTTTAAGTCAAAAAATCATTGGAAATGAGTATAGAATTTTATTTTTCAATACTCTTGAGCTTATTCAGTGTAAAATCATAAAAAATCTTAATTTTCAAATTAGGACTCTCTTGGTGAAGCATACGAGAATTCCTCTTTCTATTGGATATGTGAGAAGAGACAATTATGATCTATATTTTATTAGGGTTTAGTAAACATAACCTAGGGTTTATTGAAGCTTCCAAAATCCTAAACCCTCAGTTTACACTTATATGCCCTAACATTCTAATTTTATGCTAACTGGTTGAGCCTACTAAATCTACTTAATTTGCTATCTCATGTCTCAAGCTACATTATTTTATTGGCCTGTTAATTTTTTAATTTATTGCATCCTTTCCCTTGAATATGTAAATGTGCATTTCTCTACTAGGGAGTCTAATTCTTTAGTTTTCCCTACCCATATCCATATGGCACCACTTGATTTGAGCACATTCACTCTTCATAGCTTAGGCTCTCTTTCTACATCGGGTTATAAGCTTGTGTAATTATGACAAGTGTACTCATTTCTTATCCCTTGTTTGGTGGCGACAAGATTTGTGGGGCCACTATATGCTAGGCATTCCTATTTTGATTGTAGTACATCTGCTCTTTGTAGTGCACAATCCAAAATATCCTCTTCATTTAAGTTTCCCTCATGCACTTTGGTGTCATGTATCATCTCTTTGACTAGCTATGTTATTCCATTAGCAATTATGAATCAATTGGGTCTTCAAGTTAGAAAATATTTTGGGAAGTGTTTTTCCATGGACTCCAAAGAGGTACCTATTATAGTCATAATGAAGGATGTTGAATTTAAGCTAGTTGCATTCCTTGAAAATGCCTATAGCATGGACGTTATAGTGGGTTGGCATCCCTCCTTGATATGGGATGTTATTATCAAGAATATGGTCAATACCAATAGGTGGGAGTATTCAAATGGATTCATCTTATGCTCTCATCCCAGTGAATGGAAAAGATGCTAAGTTGGATAGAGAGGTCTCCTCCAATTGTAGAGGAGATTAAACAACATGAAGAAATTTTCTTTATCAACACATATTTGGATAACTTTAGGGTAGAAACAATTGAATTTGCAAAAGAAAATTAGACATCTCTTCACAAAGAATCCCAAATATCTTCGGACAACAATTGAATTTGGTTGATGCATTTTTATGGTTCATGTTCAAAAGAAGGATTAGGAACTGGAGTTATTCTCATTTCACCTATTGGTAAGTCCTTCAAATATTATATTACTCTTTGGTTTGAATGCACAAATAATGTAGTAAATTATGAGTCCTTGTTAGGCTCAAACATGGAATTAATAAACTTAGAGTTTTAGGAGATTTAGAGCTTGTAGTTTCTTAGACTAGGTCTAAATATGCCTCAAAAAATAAGGGACTTAAATAATATGGGGCTACATTGTGGGACACCATTAAAAAAATTTATTCCTTTTCTATTGACTAGGTTGAAAGAAGAAATAATATCATGGATGATTTTTTAGCCACCATATCCATTAGACCCAAGGATATAACCCTAAAAAGAATCTATAAGGTTGAAGTTTTGACCAGGCCTTCCATTCTTCACAACATATTTCATTGGAAAATATTTCGTGCGATGACGAGGATCTTCTCAAATTTCTCCACTGTATTGTTGAGTATCATAGTCAAGAGATAGATTTTAAAAATATTGTTGAAATTATTGAGGGAAAGGATACTATCTTTGGGAATGAAGCTATTCATTTGAAAACTAATAAGATTCCAAAAGGATTGGTAGCCTTGGAAGGAGTTTTTTATGGAGCATATAAGAATATTGCTAAGCCTGTACATGTGCATAAAAAAGACTTGGAAGAAATTAATCTAGGGACTGATGCATCACCCAATAAAGTATACATTAGCATGAAATTGAATCGTAAGCAAGAACCATACTTATTGTCGAGCTGTTAAGGAAATATAAAAGTATTTTTGAATGGTTATATGATGAATTCAAGGATTATAGGGAGGATTTATCTCAATATGAAATCCCCTTGAAACCTGATCCTAAAACATTCAAGCAAAAGCATAGACTAATAAACCTTGTTTTGGACCAAAAAAAGAAAGAAGAGTTAGCCAAGCTTAGAGATGGTAGAATAATCAAGCCTATCAAATATTTCACTTAGGTTTCTAACTTGGTTCCCATAAAAAATAAGAATGGTGACATTTGGTTATGTGTGTAATTCATAAACCTAAATGTGTCTCCTTTGAAGTAAAATTACCATTTGTCGAATATAGAATCAATGTTTTTGAAAGTTATTGGTTGTGAATTATTATCCATGAGGGACAGATTTTTTGGTTACAAATAAGTGAAGATCAAGGAATCAAAACAACACAAAATAGCTTTCATAACATCATGGGATACTTATGCATATTTCATCATGCCTTTTATCTTAACTAATGCTAGAGCCACATTTTAGAGAGCAATGGATGTTGCATTCTTTGATTTAATTGACATTATTATGGTGTTTTATTAGGATGATTTGACAATTTTCTCCAAAAAGGTAGAGGACCATTGCATGCATCTAGAAAAGATATTTGACAAAGACAATTTAGAATTTGGTATTTCTCTTAATCCTATAAAATACATGTTTGGGGTCACAAAGGGTAAGTTGTTGTACCAGATTGTATCAAAAGAAGGAATCAAGATTGATCCATAAAGGGTTGTAGTCATAGAAAATATTCCTCAACCAAAGATTATCAAAGGCATTCAATAATTTCTTGAGTAGATAAATTTCATTAGAAGATTCATCCCAAAATTTACAAAAAAAGACCAAATCAATTTCAAAAAAATTGAAAAAGGGACAAAATATATCCTAGGGAATAGAACCCACCTAGGCTTTTAAAGACATCAAAGAAGCAATCAAACAAGCCCCAATACTAATGTCACCAAATTTCTCTAAGTCATTTTAGTTGTTCTCATTTACATCTTTTCACACAATGGTTTTTGTATTGTTGTAAAAAAACGATGAAGGGTATGAGCAACCTATTTCTTTTTTTAGTAAATCTCTTTAAGTTACAAAAGTAAAGTATGATGCTATGGACAAAAAAGTATATACACTAGTCAAAGTAGTCAATAATTTTAGACCTTCTGTGGTAGAGGCTAAAATTGTTACCTATGTCCCTCATGCTATAGTGAAAGAAATTTTAACTCAATAAGAAGTCACTGGAAGAAGATGCAGGTGGATAAAAAAATACAGGAATTCAACATTGGCATCTAAATAACCAAATTGGTCAAAGGATAAGGATTAACAAAGCTTATGTTTGAGTCCAATATGGAAGTTGTTGAGGTGAACTATGTGGATGAAGAGGCTTATTTGAAAATTTGCAATCTAAAGTATTCTCCATGGTACAAAGATATAGTATACTACCTCTGACACCTAAATTGTTCAGATCATATGACTAATAATCATAAGAGAACTTTAAAAATTCATGCAATAAAATATATTATCATCAATGCTAACCTGTACTAGAGAGACGGAGATGGAATTCTTCTCAGATGCTTATACGAAGAAAATACCCATAAAGTGTTAGAAAAAATACATAATGGGAGTTGTGGTGGACACTTTATGGGAAATACAAATACTCATAGAGTACTTAGGGTAGAATATTGGTGGTCCATTGTGTTTTCTAATGCATAAAAATTGGTAAGAAATTGTGATGCATGCTAGAGATTCTTTGGTAAGTTGAAATAATTTAGAGCCTTGCCTTTGAGGCCCATGATTTTAGAGGCCCCTTTTCAAAAGTGGGGAATTGTTTTCATTGGTGAAATTACTAAAACATATAGTGGTGGTTTTAAGTGGATACTTGTAGCAACTGACTATTTCACAAAATGGATTAAGGTCATTCTCAGTAGAAAATAAACTAGCAAAGTAGTTATTGACTTTATATGGAGCACATCATCACAAGGTTTGGAACAGTTCCAAAAAAACTTATAATTGAAAATACAATGTGCTTTAGATAAGAAAAAATTATTGATCTATGCTTGGACTATGGAATTAATTTATCCCATTCATCCCCTTACCATCCTTAAGGTAATAGTCAAGTTGAATCAAGCAACAAAAGCCTAATGAAAATCATAAAAAAAGATGGTTGGAAAGAATATAAAAAATTGGGATTCTAAATTGAGGTTAGCTTTGTGGGATGATAGAGTAACACCCAAGAAATCCATTGGTAAATCTCTATATGAGCTAGTATATGGAATGGATACAACTTTTCCAATGAACAATTTGTTGCAAGTTTATAAAATTATACAAGAATATGATACAAAAGTTGAGGATGTTATGACTTGTAGGATTGACCAATTGGTTGACCTTGATGAATCCAAAAGGAAAGCTCAAGCCATGAACATAAAGAAGTACCAACAAAGAAAGTATTTGTTTGATAAGAGAGCATGTGACAAAAAGTTTGAAATCAAAGATTTGGTGTTAGTATGGAATGCAAGATCACAATACAATGGTAAGCATGGAAAATTTAACCCCTTATGGTTAGAACCATACACCATTATAAATTATCATGGGGAGAATTCATATTTCATTAAAAATTTGGTTGGAGAGTTCCAAGAATTTCCTGTGCATGGAAATTATTGAAAGACTATTTGTCTTGAACTTTTATCTTATTTCCATGTGTGTTTGTACAATTTTCTATTAGAGTAATCATGCATTAGCTAATAATTAATTAATATTTAACTACTTATTATTCTAATTCATTTTATGCACTTAAGTTAAACTTAGGAGTGCTTTTTTCCATTAACTAGAGTGGGCTTTTATTATATCATTTTGTTTCATCACATAAGATGTTGACACTTGTCATGATCTAATCCATTTATCATTTAGGGTTGCTCTTTTAAAGCACTCGTCCTCATTGTATTATCTCTTGATCTCCTTGAAGACTCTTGAGGCCTATTTTGTATTTTTTTCTTATTGAGGATATAACATATTATTGTTTGCAACTCTCTTACGTGGAAGGTATTTTTTTTTGTTGTTTGATCTTACGTCTTGTATTATTCACAATACTAAAATGGTATCAAAGCATGGATTCAACAAACCCCTTCTCTATTTTTGAGTTTTTTTCTCAACTAGGGTTACAAGAGCAAATATGGAATCTTCATTATTTTTTGCAATTCTTCAAGTTAAGCAAATTTTTTGTGCAAGTACTATACGATGTTTTTTTTTTCAAAAAATAATATTTTATCATCGTTTTTAAATGCTTACCACCCCAGGGTTGCATGGGAGACCAATGCCCAACCCTTAGGGGGCTATTTTTTTTGTTTTTTTTATAATTTTAGCAAGATTGGAAAATCACGATAACTTTTCACTTAGTTATTGAAATTGGGAAAACAAGATATTGTCGGAAAGTTAGTTCTGAGCACTATCTAATGGTGTTGGTTTTTTCTCAATTTTTTTGTTGATACATTTTATCACCTATCAAAGTCAGATGTGTTGTTTTCACCCCCGAGCTCGCAACTTTTGACCTATTTCTCTATTTTTCACAATTCTAGTGGTGTTAGGATGATCTTTCAAAGCTCTTCATGGCTATCCATGCAAATTTTCCATATTTTCTCTAGGAAAATTTTATTTATTTTTTTGTTTTTCACATTTTGGGGAATTACTTGGTTGTTTTAGCTCCTAGAAATTATTTGTTTATGTGGGATGACTTGTTTTAGGTTGTTCTACATCTATTTCCAGCTTTTTATCCTATTTGGGTATTATAGACATCTTTTGCATACAATTTATCTTTTGTAGATGCACTGAGATAAAGTGCCATTTTGGTGTATGTTTTTTGGAGATTTTTGCATATTTTGTTGTGCCTTTTGTATTCACACTGTGTTATAAAGTGTCATGGGTGGTTGTGAGTGCCTTTGTTTTGTCATCACACCTTTTTCAAGTGAGTGTTCCTTCCATTACAACATCAAATCCTAGTGACTCATGCCTCATGCGTGTGTGTCTTGTTTGAACACTCTTTTTATTTGTAGGTACTCTTTTATACATGTTCAAATATTATTTGTTCTCCTACATGTACTTCTTGGTGACACATAGTTTCAATGGACCTATCTTGCCTCTCCCTTTTCACATTAAGGGGGCTTTCTATTGTTGGTACTAATGCTTCCTTGGTTTCATTTTTGGAGTGATCTATGTATCTAGTTCTTGTTCCTATGTAGTAAGCAGATGCAATAGTTGGTTACCCATGCATTTCGATGAGATGGAACATTTACCATATGGAAACTCTCAGATTCCTATTTATGAAGGCGACCTATTTTCCTTTCAACTCAGCATTCTTTGAACTATTGGTACCTATGCCATTTGTATCTTAGAATTCCAGATGTTTTCCTTTGTTTGCCATCTAATTCAAGTAGTATCATTGGGGGCACTCATTTTGATTATTTTCTTCTTGATCCCGATCATCATCTATTTCAAAGGAGGTTCTTCATTTATGTACTATAGCATGCATCATTTGATAGTTGTCTACAACTTCTTTGTGCTTGTACGATGTTCTTCATGTTCCTATTCTTTTTGGGACACTATTTTGGAGGCTTCTTAGTCCTTCATTCACCTTTCTCTCTTTTAGAGAAGAGCTTTTTCTATGGGGTTTTCTCCTTTTTTCTCTAGTTGTGAGAGATTAGATTGTTTGTACATAGGTACCTCATTAGACTTTATTTTCCAGGACCCATCACACATTATTTTATTTTTATGTATTGGATTTTTAGGGTTTTAGCTACTCCCCAAGTTAATATTAAGGGGGGTGTTAGAGTAATCATATATTAGCTAATAATTAATTAATCTTTAATTGATTATTACTCTAATACATTTCATGTACTTAAGCTAAACTTAGGAGCACTTTTTTCTATTAACTAGAGTGAAATTTTATTAGATCATTTTGTCTCATCACATAGGATGTTGAAATTTTTCATGATCTAATCCCTTTATCATTTAGGGTTGCTCCTATAAAGCACTCATCGTCATTGTATTATCTCTTGATCTCCTTGAAGATTATTGAGGTCTATTTTGTAAGTTTTTTCTTGTTGACGATATAAAATATTATTGTTTGTAGTTCTCTTGCATGGAAGGTGTTTTTGTTAATTGCTTGATATTGTGTCTTGTATTATTCATAGTTCTAACTTTTTTTCCCCTTTTTGTGGTCTTGTGAAATTGTGACTGTTTGTGACTTATAGTGAAGCAAGTTTTCCTTTTAGTTTGGTGTGCCTGTGTTTTTTTGTTGGTATGCATCACAAAGTTCTCTATATCCTCATGATGCTTTGTTGAAACATGCATCCCCAAACAATAGTTGTTTTTATGCTCCACACTTTAAGGTTTTGTTATATAACCTAGGGTTTTATTAAATCTTTTAAAACAATAAACCATTGGTTTACACTTATGTTCGCTAACGTTTTAATTTTATGTGGATCAATTGACCTGTTAAACCACTTAAGTCACCATCTCATGTCTCGAGATACATTATTTTTTCAACCCCTTAATTTGTTTAATTGATCTCACCTTTGCCTTTGAGTATATAAATGTGCATTTTCCGCTAGGGAGTCTATGCTTGCTTCTTTATTGTTCCCTACCCATATCCACATGGCACAATTTGAATAGAGCATATTCACTCATAGTGTGAGCTCTCTTTCTGCATCAAATATAAGCTTGTGCTATCGCGCTATTGTGACATGTGTACTCCTTTCATGTCCCTTGTTTGGTGGCAAAAATATTTTTGGGGCCACTATATTTCAAGTGTTCCTATTTTGATTAGAGTGTTGATAAAATATTGCATACAAATGAAAAATAGAAGTAACAGAAAAAATAATTTAGAATTGAAAACAAACACAAACAAAGAAACACACAAATTTATAGTGGTTCACCAGGATGGCTACATCCACTCTCAAAGTAGGGGAAAACTCTTTTATTAATATATGTTTTCTACAATACATTAACACACCAACAATAATCCATCGTGCAATACATAATCACCCAAAACAATATTCCCTTCCTTCAAAAATCATTTGAATGAAAGAGCCTTCAAGAAGGAAGGCGAAAGGGCATGAGAGTTACAAATAAGAAACCATTGGGCTTCAAATACCCAAAAATATCCCACTTGAAGACCAACAATTGTTGCAACATACTAGAGATTCCCCTACTTTGAGCTTATTGTTATTTAATTACATTACCAAGTAACCAGTCCATTGGCCAACCAATCCGGATGAGAATTCCAACCAACTCAATCAAATTGACACCCTGTTCAACTTTAATCCTATGTCTGTCACTAACAATTAATCTTTCTTTGCTACAATCAAGACCAAGACGGCTAGCAGTAACATCCAAACCAAGATAAGCCTTCTTGACATAAGCCAACATGTCTCTTTGATAAATGGAATCCCCCTGTGAGCTGTCAAAATTAATTACATTCACACCAGCATCCACAAGAAGCTGAAGTCTCTCCTTAATAGAGTCTAGTCCCAATTGCAACCCCAACGAGTATCTTCCCATCAACTCCAACAAAAGGGCTTCCTAGTGTAGGATTGTGTCTAATTCTCTCCACCTCATGCCTATTTTTAATGTTAGCAGCAGGAAGTTGATTGTCTGTGAACTTCTATTCTCTAGAATTTGGGAGCTTCTCCTGAGGATTCTTTTTGTTACCTTCAAGAAACTTCTTATGTGTACTCTGTAGCTCCCTAGCACTTAAAATCTTCTCTTTTGTGCACTTTTTCTTATTAACATGTGCCCTCTTCTCATGGATGCTACTATATTTTTGGGCATTGGAGATATTTCCACGTATATTGCTTTCCTTAGCAACATATAATAGCATCTCGTGTATGCATCTTTGACCAACCACATGGCATGTCTTCCCATGTCACTCCTATGCTCCCTAGTCTCTAAGTGCTTCCTGCACATTCCACTTTGGTTGGTAATTCCACACATGCTGGAATTTGATAGCTTCACATTCATACTCTCTTGTTTTCTAGACTACATAGATTCTATACATGGAAAAGAATGTCCATTTATTCATCCATGCACGAAATGTTTAATGTGATCATCAATGTTGACTATATATTTCTTCATTGCGCATTCCATCTACCTATCCTTTTTAAGTTTTTTAATAATCAAAGGTCCTTTGTAGATACCATTCCCATTAAAGGATTAACATCACTAACCTGATTTCCAACATAGATATTTGCACTCTACTCACCACTATCTAACTGCATTAAAGATTCATCCAATTCAGACCAAAAATCCATTCATCTCTCTCGTGGCCTCTTTTTAGCTTTCAACTGCCTATCTTTGGGTGCATTTCCATTCTTTGTGGCATTCACAACCAAACTCTTCCTCAAGGCATTCCATGCTCTTGGCAGGGACCAAAAAGTTGAACCTGAGGGTGAAACATACACAAAATCTTGATAGTCTCTACCAATCCTAGGTTTCAATTCAATCTTTGCCTCAAGTTGTGCCTCTGTGTCTGCCTTCGCATCCTCAATCTCGCGCTTTCTTTTCTTGTGCCATCCTCGCCACTTAATTAAATTTTGCACCCGCCCCTTGTGGATTCATTTTTTTCTGGTTAGAGATGGGACCTCCACAGTTTCTATAACTTTCACATTCCCCTCCAAGACTCTTGTGCCTCCAATTCTCTTGATCTTCTTGCGTTGATGATGTTGCTTCCATGAATAAATGTACCTCTCTCTCTTGCACTTGTTGTGGATCTTGCTCTTTTTGGACGGTGGATCTTGTTCTTGTCCCATCTTCTGAGTTACAAAGCATCTTGTGATTGCCACCAAACTTGCGCTTAGACTTCCTTCCATATCTTCATTGGTTGTCACAACTTTCTTCACAAGATTTAAAGTTTTCACAAGGCTCCCATGTAACAGTAACCTCCACAACTTTTTTGGTAATACGAACCTCAACAGGGGTTTTTGCAGCATCAACTGTAGATGTTTCCACCAATGGAGTTGAATCAACAACTTTGATTTTCTCAGTGATTGTAACTACATTCTCTTCGATTTTAACCTCCTCTTCATCGACCTTAGAAATTATTTTAGTGATAGTTTCTACGAGAACTTTAGATTCAGCTACTCTACTCTCTGAAATGGCATTACCATTTTCCCTTTCAAAATCATCATCCCAAACCACTGTCTTTTTAATTTTTGTATTTTCTACAGAGGCTCTTGCACTTTCTTCCACAAATATTTGATCAAATTCTAATAGGTTAAGAAATTCATCAATGATCGAATCAACTACATCATCTAACCTATCAATTTCACATGAAGCAAGAATCTCTACTACATATAGGGTGCCTACTTTGCTGCCCCGAGCAACGACCAAGGCCCCTTTTGTGACGGCCCATCTATTCAATTCAAAATTGACTTTGCATCCTTGTGAAAATAATTGTCCAGCTGAAATCAAATTTTGTTTGAGCTAAGGGACACATCTAACATCTTGCAACAACCAACTATTTCTATTTTTTAATTTTAACAAAACATCCCCTTTTCCAATAACATCAAAAGATTCATCATTTTCAAGAAGAACCTTACCAAAGTAATTACTTTGCAAATTTTTGAAGTACTCCTTGCATGGAGTGGCATGAAACGATGCTCCTGAATCGAGCACCCAAAAATTTGGTGTTGTTTCTTTTGAGGCTAAAACAAGAACACCAATTGTTGCACCGACATCCTCTTCACATACAGATTCGCTTCATCTTCTTTTGGCTGATTTCTAGCCTTCTTCAAAAACCAACAATTCTTCTTGATGTGGCCTTGCTTACCACAATACTAGCAACCGACATCTCTCCCACTAGATTTTGACCTCCCTTGTGATTTCCTACGACTTCCTTCATTAGGTGGCATTGCTCCCACTCAAACTCAAATCTCTCATTCCAAATGATCAAGCACCATGGCTCTGATACCAATTGTTGATAAAATATTGTAGACAAATGAAAAATAAAAGTAACAAAAAATTAATTGAAAATTGAAAACAAACAAAAATAGAGAAACACACAAATTTATAGTGGTTCGCCAGGATGGCTACATCCACTCTCAAAGCAGGGGAAATTCTTTTATTAATCTTTGTTTTCTATAATACATTAACACACCAGTAGCAATCCATCATACAATACATAATCACCCAAAACAATATTCCCTTCCTTCAAGAAGGAAGGAAAAAGGGCACGAGAGTTATGAACAAGAAATCATTGGGTTTCAAATACCCAACATAGAGTGCATCCACTCTTTATAGCACACAATCCAAAATATCCTCTTGAATTAAGTCGTGCTTATGTGCTCTAGCACCATGTGTTGTATCTTCAACTAGTTGTGTTAACAATTTTTCTAGTGGGACCACCATATGACAGGTGACAACTTCTCGATGCAATGCAACACTTATTTGTAGTATATTTTTGAAAATTTCCCTCAAATTGAGTTTTTTTTTACATGCTATGATGATATTTGTCATTTGTGTGGATTGGTCTCGGGTGTTTCTTTGGTCCTTATTGGGCTTGTGATTTCAATAGAGGAGATGAATAAGTGTATGTCAAATGTCTTAGTCTAATTGTAACATGACATTTCTTTACAACACATGTTGTATAAAGATTGATTTTATGAAGTTGTTTTATTGCACTATTGTGGCATGTGGCTTGCATGATCTCCAAGTATGTCGATGTGGTTTCTTTGGATTTAAACCCAAGTATTTGTTGTGGGGCCAACTTCATGAATCAGAAGCACTTGAATAGGTGTCCAAGCATTATTACAACACATTTCATTTTTGTAGTGCAACTTTGGTAGCTGTCATTTCAAATGATTTTGTGCTAATGCATTGGTAATTGATCAAGGTTATTTTGAAAAGCAATTGATGATCCAAGTTTCAATCTACAAAAAAACTTGCAAGAGGCATTGCTTGTTCACTCGTATTGACATTAATGACTAAAAATGCTAGATTTATGTCATCCATTTAAGGATTATGATTAATATCAATTGAAATCATTTTCCAAAGTTGTTAGAAAAAAAATGTGAAGGAGGAGCAAGCTATGGTGATCTTTGTGCTAAAGTTTCATACTTAGGATTTCTTGTGACATGCAATGGGTAAGTTTATGTTATCCTCTATTTGATTTCAAAGGGTATTCAAATAGTAGTGTTTCAATTTTCTAAGGTCTTGCCAGAATGCATAGTTTTATCTTTTCCACATGAAACCTTTACTATTGGTAAATTATAACAACCTTAAAACAAGTCAAAGTACCCCTCAAATTGGAAAAACCAGATGAGGGCTTGAGCAAGACTTGTTAAAATTACTTCATGGTTCCTCTAAAAGAGCAAGACACACCTAAGGCACTGGGATTCTATTTGATGGGATTGGGGTGAAGTTGAATTAGTGAGAGATGTAAAAATTCTCATGTAGGGATGGGATTCATTCAAATATTGTCACAAAACAAGTATTGTAAACCATCTTATCTCCAACATGTGGAGTTGTAATTTGGGGAAGTCGTAGTACCCAATATTTTTTTTATCAATGTAGAGTTAGTCATAGCAATTTATAGCATGTACAATAAACAAACAAGAACCCTCAACAATTTTAAGGGAGAGAAATTGATGGTACTAAATAGAGAATTGATTTGTGAGGTTTTCAACCTCAAGCTCACTACCAATGTCCCAATTAATCTTGATGAGCTAAAAATGGAATATAGGAGGAATCAATTCAAATGAAAAGTAACGTGGTTGCCACATCATAGGAAGAGAACCCTTCAAAATAAGTTTCCATCAGTCTCTAGGGATGAGTTGGAGCCTTCTAATGTGGAAATTTTGAAGAGTATTTCATAAGGACCTATTATGATCTATGCCATGTACTGGAAATTGAATTTGAGGCCCAAATTCCAGTTCCTTTGATGATGATGACAATTGATATTCAACACAAGGATGTGAACGAAGACTTGATTATGCTTCCTATATTGCTGAGGGAATCTATAAGGAATTGGTGGCCATGAAGGATGATGATAGGATTCTTCACTTTAAATGGTACTCCATGCTATGCTATATT
The DNA here is from genome assembly GCA_007258455.2 of Sequoia sempervirens. NCBI lineage: Eukaryota > Viridiplantae > Streptophyta > Pinopsida > Cupressales > Cupressaceae > Sequoia > Sequoia sempervirens. Next base: position 18,790 of record VDFB02027096.1, read on the forward strand.
TTTCTATATTATGGGAAGAAGGTATGGAATAAAGAAATACAATTAAAGTTGCATATAACCTTGATGAAAACCCTATGCCAATTCAAGGGCAGACTCATATCTAGGATATGCAATACAAGACATCTGACTATATCATTTTTGAATAATATTTCATATAGGTAATGCTTAGTCTTTTCGGTCATAAGGGTAGTAAGTTATTTGATAAAATGATAAATGTTTGAGACAAAAGGACATGTTTCTAAAAAAGGGTTTTGACCAAAAGTGGGGTGATTGGTTTCTACACTCGGATATTATATTTATTAGGATTTATGTAACAAGTGTAGAGCCCCACATATTTCCAAAATATGTCTCTGACTAATTTATTATTTTGGAGATAATATAGCAACTAAATTAATTTAACAAGCTACATTTAAGAGCACACAAGAAAGGATCTTTGTTCCCAACTACAATTGTATTTTCTACTTTTTAATCACTACCAAAGAAGGGTTAGAATTGATTGCACCAAAGTTTGAAGCATACAAAATAAGGATTGAGAAGAAAAGGAACTTTTATCCTAAACACTTCAATGATCTAGTCGGGAGAGGGGCAAGAAATTCTACTTTCTACAATGAATTTTATGAAAGAGGACTTGATTAAGAATTGTACCTCTAAAGTTGAAGTCTAGGCAAGAAAGGAGATATAGCTTAAGATTTTGGTAGGGGAGTTCAAAAGAAAGAGAAGAGATCCTAATTACAAGGGGGAATTCTTGTAAATCAAAGACCTTATCGTTAGAATGCAACATATGTTAGACAATATGGATACCCTTGGTTTTGAGGTACTTGTAGCAACTGCAAGAAGAATTGAGGAAACAATGCATCGACATGAATAATGTGCGGAATAACCAATCCAACAACCAAATATGCTAGAGGGTAGAGATGAGCAAGTTTTCCCCTTATTTAGCAACACCAAGACAAGGAAGATTTCAACTATTGGTTGATAACTCTATAGACTATTTCATGTGATAGAAGAAGTTGGGGAGAATATAATTGGTATTGAAGAAGTTCAACAAGTCATTATATCTCCTAAAAGAATGTAATTAAATGGAAGTCCCCTTGAAATAATGTTTCTAGGCATGGTAGAAGGAGAGTGTAAATGATGTTAGGGAACTAGCTTGCATTAGATTCCTTTCTAATGATGATTTTGTAAATTTTAAGGATTTCAAGAACCTATTGATTAATAAGAAAACATATATCTTCTTGAAAAATATAAATAAAGAAAGAGAATAGGTGAGTGAAGACAAAATAAAATAAGTTACTAAGAAGGTTATGCAAGAAGTTGACTTTCATGTCAACAATATCACTCTTGATGATGGATGAAGATTGGTGAAAGAAAGTGGGTGCTTGCTACTGCTTGGTTGGGATACAAATTTTGTAATTTCACTAGATACAATCAAAATGAAAGATACCAATGAAGATGTGATGTTCTAAAGGACTGAGCCAAGGATATTTACTTTGGGTCAGAGTTTAGTATCAATAGCCCCTTAGAATAGGAAGCCTCAAGTGGCCAGAGATTCAATGAGATAACATGGAATTAAATTGTTATCTAGAATATTGGCTAATACCATTGCCTCTCAAGTTGTATATTTGATGGTGAACATAACCTTGTTTAGTGAGGTAAAAACTAAAAAAATTACAAGCTAATTTTGAGAAGAAACAAAGGGATCATATTAATATAATTTGTAGGAATACAAAAAAGTGCAATAATTGATTCTCACTCCTCAAATTATTATATTTGAACCTGCTACTCCTCAAGCTAGCTCAAGGGATACTACTCACCAAATATATTGACACTTTCATGTTGAGGATTGCAAATTTAAAAGATAAATAGTTGATATGAGTTTTCCATAGTCCATAAAATTGTATGCACACTTTTGGATTAAATTTTATATGTTTTTCTATCAAAACATACATAGTTTAATCCAAAAGCTTACATACAACTTCATAGAAAAGAGCAACATACACAAAGAACATACATAATTTAATTAAAAGAGACACTCAAGCATAGAAAAGATAGGCAAAGAGAGTAGTAGTTGAAGAAGGGAAGAAGAATATTTTTGATTTAGCTAACAATCTTCTACGACATAGATTATCCTATATATTGCACAAGTTGGACAATGCATGGGCTAATTATACCAATTTGAGAAAATATTATGTTAGCCATGTAAATAATGAAGCAATTCTAAATAATATCACGAGTATGAGTTACTCAAATTTAATAATTGGAGATATTTATGGTTTTGCAAGATTTGACCCTAGTGCCCCCACAAAACTCTCAAATCTACATGAAGTGATAGGGCTATTAAATGATATCTTTATATTTTAGAGAAGATGTTTTCTCAAAGAGAAATTAAAGAATTTTGAAGTCTTGGAAAAGGTCTTGATGCCCTAGATTTTGTATGAATGATAAAAATAAAGTCATTAGATGTTTGAATGGTTGATTTCAATAATATTTTTCCTACTTTATATTCACTTATATTTGTAAATGATGAAGTGGATTCAATTTTGTGTAGCACTAGCCTTGACAAGTTGTTGAAGTTGGAATGAGGATTTCATAGCTTTATCAAGGAGACCAAGAAAATTTTGGATACCAAATACACAATTACATTCATAAGACGGAAAAGGATTAAAAATTTCAATATCCTACAAAAGAAGTGTATCAATCTCTTGAAATGCATAAAAGAGGGAATGCGGAATTTTCATGGAGAAATATAATCTAGAACAAGTTTTACTAGCCCAAATGCAATTTTTTTATATGGATTTTGACTTGCAAAAAATTCCTAAATCCGGATGATATTAGGAAGAGAGGTTTCCAAGGGTCTTCCTTATTCTTTCTTTGTGGCAATCATGAGGAAATCACAATCCATTCCCTTGTCTAAGGAAAATTTGAATTTATGGTGGGACCTCTTGAATAGACCTACTATTCACATTACTTCCTTAACCAATTTCTAAAATAGTTTGGGTAATCCCCTTGCCTCTACTTCCTTCTTGTAAGTTTCTCGAGATATTGGTCCTTCATTTATTCTATATCAATTTTTTTTGGAGCATAATAAACACATCTTTCGAGAGTGTAAAAAGAGTCACACAAGTGTGTCTTAAAATCAAAGGGATGATCAAAGAAACTTCATAGGAAAAATTTAGTATGGATGAATCTCTTAAGTCTTGTGATCTATGTCTTGTTAAACTCTTCAACTTTTCTATTTCTCCTTCCTCACTAGTACTGGCCAAAATAGGACTTAGGCTTGCAATAAGGTGAATAGATTTGTGAAATGAATTTTACCCACCGGTGATTTCCTTAAAATTAATACTAATGTTTATTTTAGGGGCAATCCAAGTGTTTTATGAGTTGGTGGTGTTGGGCATGATAATGAAGGCTTAGTTCACTTACTCTTCTCTACTTATATGGGTATTCACTTAGATAATTTTATGGAAGCCTAGATGATTCTAAAGGCTCTTGAAGAAGCCTATAAAAAGGAATGGAAACAAGTTATCTATGAAAATAAATCTATGATTCTTGTCTCCCTGTTGAATAAAATAAATTTTTAAGGGGGCTTCCTAGAGTTTTACTTTGGTGGTCAAGAAAATTATTTGTTTGGCCACAAAATTTGAGTCAATATCTTTCATATATGTTACCAAAGAATGGAACAAGGTGGCAGACTATTTGGCTGAGTGATATTTTGAAAGGATATGAAGCTAGAATTCCATTGAATAGGGTTGAACCATGATAAATTAGAACTCCTCAAGTTTATTTATGATTATAAAAGGGTGTAAGGTTAGATGGTTAGGACGAGGATGGATGTGGCTTAAAAGGAGTTTTGTTTTTTTCATGGATATTGATTGGTGGTTTGTAGGATCCATGGTGAATCCTTCTTTTTTTGTATGTTGTGATGGTGTTTTTTATTTGGAAATCTTGTTGTTGTATTTGAATTTAAGTTTTCTCAAGAATTAAATTTTATTTTTCCCCAAAAAATAAAAAATTTAAAAGAATTAAATTTGAAAACTTAAAATTAGCTAAAATAAAATTAATAACACCTAAATATTATGTAGATAAATATAAATAATAATGTAGATAATTTAATATAAATAATTATTAAAATAAAATTAATAACATCTAAATATTATGTAGATAAATAAATAAAATAAACTAAGCTATATTTTAAAGAAAAATAAAAACAAGATAAAAAGATATTTTTACAAACTAATATTGGATGGATAGAAGTGGAGGAAAATTAAATGTTTTGTTTTTAGCTTTATTCTCATAGGAAAAATATTAGAAAAATAAAATAAAATAATTATCTTATTAATAAAATAGTGGTTGAAAATTGGGGATACCTCATGGTGTGATGGTGGGGATTTATACTTGTAGAGCCATCAACCTAGATTTGAACGCCACGGGGTCACCCTCTATTGCATCAACAATTGAGATTACTTACCCCCTAATTTTTGAGGGAAACTATGTGGTGTGATGGTAGGGATTTAAGCTTGCAAAGCCATCAACCTAGGTTTGAACCTAATGAGGTTTCTCTCTACCACATCAACAATTAAGATTGCTTACCCCCAATTTGTTTTAAGAATAGTGGATGTTTAATAAAAATACAATGGCTCACAACTACAAGAAATTTGTTGCCCAAAGTAGGTTCTCTAATCCTCATTCAATTTTGTGAGAATCTCACTCAATGTACATGGATATGGATTCTTATGCCAGACACCTAAAGCTTTTAGTTAAAGCAATTCTTTCAAGGTTTTGTAGTGCCTACTTCTCAAGACAATAAATTGTAGACTAGGTTTCAAATTCTTGGCCAAAAGGCTCTTCATTGATCTTTCTTCCAAAAGAGTTTTTCTATGTTTATTTTGATTGTGAAGCTTCTTGGGATGATATTTTGATGAGCCAAATTTAGAAGTTTGAGGATTTGCCTCTTTATTTGTAGAAATGGGTCCCAAGTTTTAAGCCACTAGATTTTTGTGCCTCGGCTACCCCAATTTGGATTTGACTTTACAACTTACCACTTGAATATTGGTCCTTAGAGAAGCTAAAAAATATTGGAAATTCTCTAGGTTTTACCGTAGTGATTGATGAAGGTATTTTGGAAGGGATTTTTTTTATCTAAGCCTGAATTCAAGTTTTTTTATTCAATCAATTCCAAAGGATGTTTGACTAAATTATTTCACAGGAAGATGGGATCAATGTGTGGAGATTGAATCTCCAAAATTCTTTTGTCTTTCCTGCAAAAGTCACAAACATATGGAAGTATAATGTATCAAATCATTTCCTCCTAATATCTCTAGGATATGGGTAGAAAAAAGGTTACTCACAACCTTGTCTTGGAGCAACTCTTTGATTCACAACCTTGTCTCATTGTTGATCCACAAATGATGGCTATTGTCCCATTCAAAGAATCATCTCATGGGAATGTCTCAAAGGAAGGCATGGTATCAACTTCAATATACTAGTTGAAGACTGTATTAGGATCTTTGATCCTAGATGTATTAGCCAATTGACTTCAATTTTTTTCATCAAAACCTTGGCTTTGGAAAAAATATGGGAAGTAACACTAACAAGTAGAAAATGGAAGAGATGGTGTAGGAATTTTTTTAATCCAATAATAAAGAATATATGTTGAGATCATAGGGCGGAAAACCCTCCCCTAGAGAGCCATGAAGATTGTTACATGAAATGTTAGGGGCTTCAATGCCCCTAACAAGCTGCGTTTGAATAAACCTAATTTGATCTCCTCTTGGTTGTAATCTTCATGTTGTAGGAAAATAAGAAGTAATTTACTTTATCAAGCATTCTCATAGTTAGTTAGGCCTTACTGTGGAGGTGGTGGGATTGGCAGGTGGTCTTGGGATTGTTTGGAATCCGCTTAAAGTTTCAATAGATATCCTTCAATCTAATCCTAAATAGATGTTTTGTAAGGCTTGTAGTTTAGTCTATGATATTTCCTTCTTTATATTCAACATTTACAACCCAATAAAAAATGATGAGAAAGTTCATCTTTAGCAGGATTTACACTCCCATATTTTAATGTTATCTTGAGTTTGAATGATAAGAGTGGCGACATCTCCTCAATCTCTCAATTATAGAAGGATTCTTAAGTTTTGTTCAATAGTTAGATCTTGCAGACGTTGCTCCAAAGAACAACAAATTCACTTGGAATAGTAGAAGAACTAGTTTTTCAAATATAGCAGAACATTTGGATTTCTTTTTATATTCCTCATAATGGTTGAATTTTTCCCATCCATTAGAATCTTCCATTTGCCCAATTTTTGGTTTTGAATATTACCACTTGATTGACCTTTAATTTGATTACTTCAAGCTGATCTATGAGTATGAGTTTCAACATCACAAATCTTCTCCATCCCATCGAAAAGCCAATTTTCAAGTTGAAGTTACTAACCAAGAACTTGAAAACATCCTCACTAAGATAATAAAACTTCATTGAAAATATTGTGCAACTCAACTTCCTAAAGTAGTATGGATTTATCAAACAACATGGAAGAACATCACCAGTCTTAAACCCTGTGAGCTTGTTTATGGTAAGAAGGTCATGCTACCTATTGAGTTCAAAATTAAAGCTTTAATTACTACTTTGGAATTGGGTTTGAATCTTATTGATGCTCAAAAAGAAAATATTGAACAACTCCATTATTTAGATGAAATGTGTTAGGAGGCTTTATTTCATTCAAAGGTAGTTCAAAAAATATGCTCTTTGACATGATCATTTAATTCACAAGTGGTCATTTCAACCAAGAGACTAGGCACTTATGTATGACTCTAGATTCTAGGATTTTAAAGGAAAATTTCACACTAGATGGCTAGGACCTTACAAGATTGAAGTTATCTATGATAATGGTACAAGCAAACTTCACACTATGAAGTTTTATTGAATGAAACTAAATGTTAATGGTCACCATTTGAATCTATACAAACAACTCATCACAAAAGAGTTTTATTTTGATCTACAAAAGGAGCTCCATGTGATTGACAGAGTTCTTGTCACCCAGGTGATAAAACAATGACCATCAACACCCTTGAGTTGATAAATATTTCCATTTTTCCTCTTTCTAGTAGCAATCACAGTTCCAGACCTTTTTCTAATCTCACATCCATCATCTTGAAACATAATATTGTACCCTTTGCTACACATTTGTCTAACACTGAAGAGGTTATGCCTTAAACCTTTAACATAGTAAACATGTTCAGTATTATGCTTTCCATCAAAACTGATTGAACCTATTCCAAAAATCTTAGCATCTAAATCATCTCCAAATTTAACAAGTCCTCCATCATATTTTTCAAGTTTAACAAACTTACTTTTGTCTCCGGTCATATGATTTGAGCAACCACTGTCAATAACCCAATAGTTCTTATCTTGTCTAATATGAAAAGCATATCCCAAAGTACCTTCAGTCTTATCCTTTTTCTTTGAAGCACTTTCCTTCACACAAATTTTAGAGTTAGAAGAAATAGATTCATCTTTTAAAGCCAAGAAAAAAAAATCATTATCATCAACATCTCCATAATTAGATTCATCATCAGAAATACCATCATCTTCTCTAACATATTAGCTTTTCTTGATCATCTTTCCTTTGTTTTCCTTGTTCTTATTATCCATAACTTTGTTTGGAAATATTGAAGCATAGTGACCTATTTGTCCACAACTAAAACATTTGAAAGGTAATTTACCTTTGTACTTACCGATGCCCTTTTTCGTCCTTCTTACAAAGTTAGCTTCTACATCATCAAGATCATCTCCATCTGAATCTTCAACTTTTTATGATTTTCTAGCCTTGAAAGCAGTCTCCACTTTTGCACCTGTATTCAGACCAATTTTTCTCATTTTAAATGTAGATAGTGTGCCATACACCCAATCTCTAGTGTAAGTATTAAAATTTGCAACTTCCTCAATAGCAAAAACCCTTTCACCATAATAATCAAGAAGAATTCTGAGAATTTTCTTTACCACTTTGGGTTCTTTGAATTTTGCACCAAGACCTCTCATTGCACTGACAAGTTCATCAACCCTATGCATGTAACTTGTAATTGTTTCATCTTCAGACATTCACGAGTTCTCAAATTATGTCTTTAGATTCTACATCTTAGCTTGTTTAACCTTATCATCTCCTTCATAAATACTTTCTAGCTTATCCCAAAATTCTTTAATAGTTTTCAAATCCATTACTTTCACTAATTTAGAGTTTACAAGACTAATCAAAAGGAAAAAAAATTCTTTACCATTTGTTTCATAGGCCATTATTTCATCACTTTTGATTGGTCCATTTGTAGGAATGATATATGTAGTCTTCACTACCTGTGCAACATGATATCCAAGGTAAACCAGTTAGCCTTCCATATTAACCTTCCAGAATGCATAGTTTGTGCCATCAAACATAGGGATCTCCTTCTTGTTCTCCATCCCAAATCTACCTCAAGTGGTCAAGCTTTTCTCCAAGGAACGTTGCTCTGATATCAATT
>VDFB02027097.1:0-27479 GCA_007258455.2 Sequoia sempervirens
CTAATAAAAAACATGAATTATCAATGATGCACACATTCCCCAACAAGAGGATGGCACAGATGCCACAACACACTTTATTATGCATGAGAATACATCTCAGAATCTTCTAGATACATCTGCAGCAAAAACGACATGCTTCAATCACTGAATTTCTTTCACCAGTCTATCTAGTCTGTGTAGATACACAAAAAAATACTAAAACATGATTTTTTGATTACCAAACACCAAAACTTTTTTCTAAAGCATAGAAAAAACCTTCACAAGACATCTACCAGATCCACATGATCTGAAACAAAACAACAGAGGACTATAGAGCAAACATATTCCTCCCAGTCCATAGAACACTGACATTGCTAGTAGAACACACATCGGTGGACATAACTTTCAAATACCATTGTACTAGAAACTAAAACTCAGATTATATCATCATCAAATCACCATATTGAAATCTTCAAAACTGTACAATCATAGGATCACCACAAGAGAAATGTGGAGCACATACCGAAGCACAATCTAAACACTACCAACACTCTAATTTCTTTTCTTCATTAATTTTCTCAAAAGCACTTAGAAACTCATCAAACCAACATTTATGCAACACCATAAAGGTAGCTCCATGTATTCTCAACATCTCAGCAATTCATATACAATTTGGAACATATTGAACAGTGTTGACATCAATGACAACATTGATGACAACACCACCAAACAAGCTCATATTTGCAACAATCTCCCTCTTTTTCATTGATGGCAACATATAACCTTTTCTCCCCCTTTGACATCAATGGAAAAGAAAAAATGCTCTGATTAATCCCCCTTAGGAGTACACTCATACTGTAATAATGAAAATATTTTCTACTCCCCCAGTGGAGTAGACCCATCAGTCAGTCCAGGTAAATGAAGAATATATGAATTCACTGGACTGATGCACCTTCATGTGCACCTAGTTAGGAGGGCCGATGACCCCCAACCTCTCCCTAAGATGCTCAAAATTATCCTTTGGAAGAGCCTTAGTAAATATTCTTCAATTTGTTCCTTTGTTGTCACATACTCCAGTCTGACCTCATTCTCCAACACTTTTTCTCTCAGAAAATGATACTTGAAAGATATGTGCTTCATTCTTGAATGCATAACTGGGTTCTTTGAAATATTTATTGCACTTGTATTATCACAGAAAATAGAAATAGGCTCATCACATACTACTCCAATGTCCTTTAGACTTTCCTTTAGCCATAAAACTTGTGTACAACAAGATGTTGTAGCAATATATTTAGCCTCTGTAGTGGATAAAGAAGTCAAGTCTTGCTTTTTACTCAGCCATGAAACTAGTCTTTTTCCAAGAAAGAAATCACCACCACTAGTACTCTTTCAATCATCTACACACCTGGTCAAATCAACATATGTATAAGCACTCAGTGTGAAATCATTACTCTTAGGGTACCATAGTCCATAATCTAGTGCTCCTTTAAGATATCTAAATATTCTTTTTATAGCCATAAGATGTGCTTCTCTAGGATCTTCTTGAAATCTATCAACTAAACACACTGCATGCATAATATTTGGTCTAATAGTAGTAAGGTACAATAGTCCGCTAATCATGGATCTGTAGTTGCTCTGATTAGTCTTATTAGATTCATAATCCTTGTTCAATTTACATTCGGTTACCATAGGAGTACAAACCGTTTTAGAATCCTCCATCCCAAACTTTTTTAGCAACTCTTTTACATACTTAGATTGTGAAATGAATATCCCTTTGTCAGTTTGATTCAGTTGTAGACCAAGGAAGAAGTTCAATTCACCAATCATAGACATCTCAAATTCTTTTTGCATTTCTTCAGCAAACTTTTTACACATGCCTTCATTTCCTCCAAAAATGATGTCATCAACATAAACAACTACAATCAACATCTTATTACCTTGCAATTTGATGTAGAGGTTATTGTTAGTAGAACCTTTATTGAATCCTTTCTTTGTGGGATATATGTCAATCTTGCATACCAAGCTCTAGGAGCTTGCTTCAATCCATTCAATTCTTTCTTCAATTTACAAACCATGTCGACTTGTCAGAGATAGTTGAAACCCTTTAGGTTGCTCCATGTATACTTCTTCCTCCAACTCACCATTGAAGGTTGAATTAACATCCATCACGATATACTTCAAAGTCCTTATGTATAGAAAATTCCAAAACATTTGATATCTTCCATTCTAGCCATAGGGAAAATTTTTTTCCTCAAAATCTATTCCTTCAATTTGTAAATATCCTTTGCATACCAATCTTTTCCTTATTGCTTACCACTTCTCCATTTTTCATTAGGTTTGTTTTGAACACCCATTTTGAGCTAATCACATTTTTGTTCATAGGCCTAGGGACTATTTCCCATGTTTTATTCTTTTCTATCTGTTGCAATTCCTCTTTCATAGCTCTCATCCAACTTTTATCTTCACATGCTTCTTTTATAGATTTAGGCTCTATTTTATAAAGTAAATAGAAATTTACCTCAGCTACAACTTTGCTTCTTGTCTTTACACCTTCACTCTTATCTCCAATTATCTAATATTTTGGATGATTCTTCTTTATATACTTAGGAGTCCTAGCAACAAGTTCCAGTTCATTTTCTTCTTCTTCTTCTTCTTCTTCTTCTACTTGTTCTTCTTCTTTCCTTTCTTCTTCTTCTTCCTTATTTTCTTCAGGTATATGTACACAAATAGGATCATTAGGTTCAACTTCACTTATCTCAATAGGTCTATGTATGTCTTCATCAACTTTCACATTAGCACTTTCAATAATCTTCCTTAATATTTTGTTAAAGCATTTGTATGACTTGCTAGTGGTAGAGTATCCAAGAAATATTCCTTCATCACATCTAGTATCAAAATTTCCAATATTTTCATCATCTCTTTTAATATAGCATCTGCTTCCAAATATCTTAAAATATTTCATAGTAGGGGTCTTACCAGTCCATACCTCAAAAGGTGTCTTTGTGTTGTTATGCCTGATCTGAACTCTATTAAGAACATAAATAGTAGTGTGTATCACTTCTCTTCAATATACATCCGATACATTAGATTCTTTCATCATAATTCTAGCAGCTTCTTGTACTATCTTGTTTTTCCTTTCAACTACTCCATTTTGTTGTGGGGTTCTTGGAAAAATACAGTCTTTTTATGCCATGCTTCTAACAAAATGCATTAAATTCATTAGAAGTGAAGTCACCACCTCTATCTAATCTTAAACATTTTATTTTCAGATTTACTTCATTCTCCACTCTTTCTTTGAATACCTTAAACCTATCCAGGGCCTAATTCTTTTCTTTGAGAAAAGCAACCCATGTAATTCAAGTGTAATCATCAATAAGCAACATGAAATATATATCACCATTCAAGCTTCCAGTATTAGTTGGACCACATAGATCAGTATGTACTAATTCCAACATTCTGGTAGTAGAATGTTCTTTACCTTTAAAGCTACATCTTGTCTACTTCCCCAATTGGTAACTTTTGTAGATAGTATTAGCAGGTCTTATGATTCTAGGCAATCCTCAAACTATTTCATTTTTATTGATCTTGACTAGGTTATCAAAGTTCACATGTCCCATTCTTTGGTGCCATAACCAACTTGCACTAATATGAGATTCAAGACAATAACCATCAACTCCCTTCAGTTGATAGATGTTTCCATGAGTTCTTCTTCTAGCAGCAATCATATCTCCATTTTTAGATCCTTTTCTGATTTCACATGTATTGTTTTAAAACACAAGTTTAAAACCATTGCTCCCACATCTAACCAACACTTTCGAATATTATGCCTCAGACCCTTCACATAATATACATCATCAATGCTATGTGTATACACTTAAAAATGGTCATATCACATTTTCTGGTAATTAATTAAATATTTTTAATATTTAATTAAAATCTTTTGATTCTATCTACGTATAAATAAATTTAAATAATTTATTTATATTGTTCATGATTTCATTTCGATTAGATATTTAATCACCTTTTCATATTCATTTCTTAATTAATTAAATAAATGTTATAATTTATTTTTATTAATTATCCTATAATCTTAGTTTAAATATTTTATTCAAATAAAGATTAAAATATTAAATTCTTCTAAATATCATTTATAATTAAATATTCCAAAATAGTTGATTATTTCCTCTAATCCAATATTCATTTTTAAATCATTTCAAAATTCCTCCAATTCAATAATCTATTCATAATTAAATATTTCCAAAAATATTTAATTAAATTCTTCTAAATATTTCAAAAATCTTCTAAAGTCACATCATGATTAAATATTGCCAAAATATTTAATTAATTCTTCTATAGTTTTCAAAAATCAAAAATCAAATATCAAAAAGCAATAAATTAAATTAAATAAATTTTATTTATTTAATTTGGGATTTATCTTCAACTCCCGGGAAACAAACTGCCAAAACAGAAAATTAAATTTTTCTGTTTCTGTGCAGGCTTGTTCCCGTGGGTTGAAGACAAGCTTCCATTCTTCTCTCCAACCTCTCAACCTCCCCCATTTTCTTCTCCAACCTCTCAATCTCTCACCATTCAAACCTACCAGACAATTCATAGCCATAGATTCTTGCCAGTCGGGATGAAGCCTGCAAAAAATCTATAAATACAGCTGCCGGGAGCTCCAAATCATATAGAATTTAGAAGCAAGTAAACTATAGACAAATAATATTAGCATTCATAGCAATAGCATTATCACAGCAATAGCATAGCAATCATAGCAACAGAATCATGATTCATCTCATCTACACCCCCTGTACATAATCTACAGCCCCTGTGCATAATTACAGCCCCTGTCCATCTTCACCAGCATATAGAATAGTTTTTCTTTGCATACTCGTTCTGCAGTAGTCATTTGGAGAAGCTCACACAATCTGAGAGCCAGAAAGCTTCAAACCAATCTCTGGAGATAGAGAAAGACGGAATGTTCTTGAAGAATTTTTATTTTATAGCCAAGTTTATTTCAAATTTCTTCAATTTAAAGTTCTGTTAATAGTGTTTTGTTTTAATTAGATTAACAATAGAATACACAACACATTTTTGGCGCCCACCGTGGGGCTCTTGCCCCTTTTTAATGTTTTGTTTGTAGTTTTTTTTTGGACAGGTTACAGGAAAAACAGCGGAATAGCGCAGACGACACGTTTTCGGAAGAATACCTCCAGTTTAGCGCCCCTGACAAATATTTCAGCGCCCGTGAAGACTGTTTTAGCGCCCCTGACAAATCTTTCAGCGCACGTGAATACTGTTTTAGCGCCCCTGACAAATCTTTCAGCGCCCGTGAAGACTGTTTCAGCGCCCGTGAAGACTGTTTCAGCGCCCGTGAAGACTGTTTTAGCGCCCGTGAAGACTGTTTCAGCGCCCATAATGATTCTTTCAGCGCCCATAATATTTCTTGCAGCGCAATTTTTTTAAAACACTGTAATCTGTAATCTGTACTCGTAGTTTAGTTTTAACTGATTTCGACGCAGCCGCGGACAGTTAATAATCTAAGGATAAAATTAACCAATCCTAGGGTAGTCATCTTAAGGATAAAATTAACCAATCCTAGGGTAGTCATCTTAAGGATAAAACGAAGCAATCTTCGGTGCGTTAAGAAATCAGGACGGAACACCGTGTTTCGATTTTGCGAACGCTGATCTTCGCTGGTTTGGTACGGCAGACGGATATCGTCGTTATATGATGATCAGGCCAAGAGCTATTTTGGTTTTAACCTTGTAGAGAGCCTGCTCTTGTGGAAAAAAGTACTCACCCAAGAGGAACGACTCAAGTGGGTTCAAGCCAAAGCCAGGCTATTCCACCCCACTATAAAATTTAAAGCAAAATTGGGGAAACCCTCTTTTGACGGTAGTGTGCATGATAACCATCCCCAAAGCCTTTGTTCTAAAGGGAGGGAGGTCTCTCGAGGGAGTTTATCATTTGCCGCACCGAACGGAAATCCTTACTACGAACCTAGTGTAGTAGCTAACCGAGTCAGTATCCAAACATCATCTCAATCACAGTGCAGGGGAGGGAAGAATCTACCCCCAAGATACTCACCATATAACTACCAAGGATTGTTTGCTCAGGGGATCCGGTATCCACTTCCGTCACTCTGAGTACGCACCTGGAAAAGACAAAAACACGAGCGCCCTTTCGGGGGTGACACGACTATGTGAGTCAACGCATTTTTAAGATGTGGGCTGTTGATTGCTGTGATGACCTACTTGAGAACTAAGAGTGAGTCTGTTTGAAGTGCTTGTCATGTGTAAAACCTGTTAAAACAATTTTTGAAAAACATTTTGGTTACACACTTAATGTTTAGCATAGGACTTAAAAACAACTGTTTTCAATTTGTTTGATGTGTTTTCACTACACTAATTTAGATAAAGATCATCCAAAGCACTCATTATCATATTGATCAATCTCATGTTACGAGATTGGAAATCTACAAAATTTGTAAAAAAATCCGTTTCCAAAAGGATTAAGAAGCCAAAGAAACCTCTCAGCCACAAGAAATTATTGAAGAAACAAAAATTCTTATATCAAAGTCGAAAAGTTTTACTTAAATATAGAACTTTTCTTCATAGGTATCATGATGGTGTTAGAGGTCTTTCAGATGATTATGCCATAGAGCCCTTGTATTCACAAGCTTATTTTCAAAGAAGAGCCCTTTCTCAAAGGCATAACCATAGTCAACGCATCCGTTTTAGTTATATTCCCCAACCAGCAATTGAATACTCTACTCGTCCAAATCAAATCTTACAATAGAGAACTTAGAAAACATTGGGCATCTATCATAAAATCCATCTTTTTACAAAGCCATGATCAAAACTTCATAAAGTGCAACAACCATCCTTTTCTAGATCTTTTGCTTATATTCCCACCAACAGGATTTTCATCCTTTCACTTAGGGAACAACACAAGCTACAAGATTAGAAAATTTTGTATAAGTCATAGAATTTTCATTCTATCTTGACCTTCATACATACCACATCAATTGCACTATTTAACTCTTTTGATCAAAAGCGAGTAAAATTTTGATACAAATCTATGCCTGTCTTCACAAGATCTCAAAAACAAATGGAAAAAGACGAGGGAGAAACTACAACTAGTAAAATGGGTGATCGAAATGAAAAAGAAGAGGAAACATTTAATCTTGATGAGATAACGGAAGAAAAGCTTCAAGAAGCAGAACAAGATCCTCAATTCCATACTCTTATGGAGAGAATCCTAGAACGTAACAAAGAAAAATACTTCCTTACATTAATCAAGGAGCTAAGTTGCCTCACACCTTTGACATAGAGGGGATTAAACAAAATCCTGAAAATCCTCCTAATGACTTTACTGCTCTTAACCAACAGATAAAAGAATTACAAGGGCAAATAAAGGAAATGCAAGGAGGTATAACAAAGAAATATGTTTTGGAAGACATATCTCCTTATCCATTTGATAGGAGTCTTCAAATGATCCCATTTCCAAAACATTGCGAAATTCCTAAGTATGATAGGTATAATGGAAAAACTGATCCCATAGACCATGTTAGGGATTTCCGAAACATGAGTCTTGAATTCGCCTATGATGATACTTACTTGATGCGATTATTTCCATGAAGTCTAGGTGTACAATCCATGGAGTGGCTTTCAAAAATCACTCCACCTATCAAAACTTTTGAGGAGTTGATAAATTAGTTTATCTCACAATACTCCTACAATATTCAACATCAAATAACAATGCTTGATCTTTGTAAAGTAAAACAAAAAGTAGGAGAACCCTTTACTACATTTTTACAAAGATGGAGAAGGTTATTTGCACGATATTCTCGTCCTATTCCTGAAAAGGAAAAGATGGATATTTTTATCAATAGCCTTGATCTAGAATTAAGCTATAGGCTTAACCTTCATTGTCCTCATAACTTTGAAAAACTGATTGAAAATGCAATCACTATTGAAGGAGCCTTGGTTAAAAGGGGAGTGATAAAACTTGATAATCCAAGTACATCAAATCAAAACAACGATAAAACAAGGTTTTGGAATAGAAAAAAAAATGTTGTTAATGATGGTATAGTGGATGCAAATAATTTACGAACAAGACCATCCGTTTTCAATCTATCAAGTGCTCCAAGAAACAATTCACAAGGAAATACAATTCAACAAGGAAATAACAATCAACAAGGACAAATTTCCAAGCAAGAGAACATGACCAATCAAAACACCAATCAAAATCGTGGTAATTTCAATAATAATCTTGGCAATACCCAAATATCAAATCCGCCTAGACCTTCATTCTTTTCAAATCGATGGACTTTTACTGCTTTGGGTCAATCTCTTGAATCTGCTCTCAAGGAACTTCTTGATAATAAGGTTATCACTTTACCACCACAAAGAGATTATGAGCCACGAGTTAAACCATCATCATGGAATGACTCGTATTATTGCAATTATCATCGATGTAAAGGTCATAAAACAAACAATTGTCAAGCTTTGAAAAATCTAGTACAAGATTTAATTGACAATGGTACTATTACAATTGAGGGACATCATACCAATGATGATCATCAAGCATTCAAAGATCCTTTGCCAAATTACCAAAAGGGGGAAACATCAGATACCAAAGCCAAAAGCATACATAATGTTGAAGACAATATAATCCGCCATATTTACATAGATGATAATCGGATTAATGTTATCAAAATTAAAGGAAAACAAGAATATCAACAGGTTAATGTAACAACAAGAGGTCAAGCAAAGGTTGTTTTAAAAGGAAGTTCATCTAAAACAACTATTTCTTCTCCAACTTAGTATAATCTGGTTGATCAATTGAGAAAAACATCAGCTCAAATTTCTATTCTTGAACTTCTTAAAATATCCCCTATACACAAAAATATTTTAGAAGAAGCGCTTGTGAACACAACTGTTGATACTGATCTAGATGCAAATAGATTTCAAGCCATGGTAGCACATTTGTCTTCCCCCACTTGTCTTTCATTTTCCGATAAAGATGATGCTTCTATGACACATCCACATAATTCCTCGCTCTATCTTGAAGTCATGATCCATAAACATCGAATTAGACGCGTCTTAATAGATGGAGGAGCCGGTTTGAATATTTGTACCTTAAAATTGATAAATGCCTTAGGAATTTCAGAAAATGAAATTGATTCATGAAGGAAGATAACAATTAAGGCATATGATGATGAAGAAAGAGCTTCTAAGGGATTAATATTGCTACCTATCAGAGTGGGACCTGTTGTGAAGAATACTTTTTGTCATGTTCTAGATCGAGATCTGTCTTATAACATACTTTTGGGTCGTCCGTGGATCCATGATATGCAAGCCGTACCATCAACATATCATCAATGTATCAAGTTTCCATATGATGGACAAGAAATAACTATACAAGATGATTACAATAGTACCCAAACTTGTTCCAATCTTAGGGTGAGTCAAGATGTCTTTGTGCCACACAATAGAGAAGCTCTTGTTGTTTCTTCTTCTAATCTACAAGTCCAATTGCAAGAATTGACAAACAATCTTGATACTAAACTGAAGTTTAAAGACAAATGGGTAGGTGAATATTCACTATCTTTTTCTACTTTACCTCCTTCTCCAAGATCACATGGATTACCAACTTTATCAAATCAAAAGATTGCAACTGCTTCTACATCTCAAACTTCCGTGCCAATCACAAAGTTTGATGGAAAATTCATTAGAGCTAATACCACTGAAGAAGAAGCTGAAGATAGGGACATCCTAAATTGGCTATACAAAGATGAAGATGAATCTCTCTTGCACATTAAGTTACCTAAAGAACAATATGGTAAAGGGTACGCTATCCTGCAAAAGATGGGTTATGAAGGGAATGGTCCTATAGGGAAACGAAGAGAAGGAATTGTGGAACCAATTCAGCCTATTTCAAAGCATTCAACTGATAAAACAGGACTTGGATATGGTAAAGATAAAGAAGAACTTACTTCACAGCAGACATCATTAGTTCATAAAGGAGAATCCGTGTCAGATAAATCTCATGAATCAGTTTTCCAATTGCAAAATAGTTCAGATACTGATTCTAATGAATATGAATGGGACACCATTTATAATGATGAATTCTGGAGGGATAAACAAATTGATACTATACATAAATATGCACCTGTTCTTATACAAGGAGAAGGATCAAGGCCTCCACTCGATTATGTTTTACAAAGCGATCATGACTCAAGTGAGGAAGAGTTAGATTCTAACGAGATTGATAATCAACAGGAGAATACCATCATAGACCTTGTCTACCATGAGGATGACAACCATATCATGACTTTGACAATTCAAGACCTTACCCAACCTAATGATCCTATGCCTTTAGTTTATCCAGAACTTATAGATTGGGATATTGACGCACCTATCCATATTCCTACATTCAGTAATGATGAAGATGTTATAACTTTCCTTTGTTCCTCAAATGAAGAAAACAATTGTTTCATTCAAGAATCTTATACTCATGATTTTGACAAGGAGAGTGTCAAGTCTCTTAGCTGCAAAATAATTGAAATAAAAGATGGATCTATTGATGAAAACTGAAAAAAGGCAGTGATAGATCAAAACAAGAGAAAAATAAAGAGCGAATCTGACAGTGAAAACCTTTCTGAGGCATTGAAGGATGAGAAACTTGACACTCTTCCCAAATATTATCATGAAAGATCTTCTATTTTGATTGAACCAACAGAATCAATCAACATAAGTACACCAGAGCAGCCAAAAGTTTTGCAAATTGCAGCATCATTAACAGTTGAAGAAGTCCAGAAATTCATGCAATTCTTGAAGGATAATCAAATTAACTTTGCTTGGTCATATGTTGATATGCCAGGGTTAGATCCTAATTTGATAATGCATCATTTATCTATCAAACCTGGGATAAAACCTGTAAAGCAAAAGCTCAGAAAGATGCATCCACATGTTGCATTATTGGTCAAGGAAGAA
Organism: Sequoia sempervirens; assembly: GCA_007258455.2. Lineage (NCBI taxonomy): Eukaryota > Viridiplantae > Streptophyta > Pinopsida > Cupressales > Cupressaceae > Sequoia > Sequoia sempervirens. The sequence continues at coordinate 10,983 of VDFB02027097.1, forward strand.
TTAAAGAAGCTTCTGGATGTTGGATTCATTCAAACTATTGATTATGTAGAATGGATTTCAAACATTGTACCTGTTTCAAAGCCAGATGGAAGGATCAGAGTTTGTACAGATTTCAGGGATTTAAATAAAGCATGCCCCAAAGATGATTTTCCTTTGCCTAACATAGACATGATTGTTGATTTAACTGCTGGCCATGCAATGTATTCCTTAATGGATGGATTCTCAGGATACAACCAGATAAAAATTGCACCAGAAGATCAAGATAAAACAGCGTTCACATGTCCTTGGGGTACCTATTGCTGGAATGTAATGCCATTCGGGTTAAAGAATGCTCGAGCTACTTATCAAAGAGCAATGACAACTATTTTTCATGATATGATGCATACATTCATGGAAGATTATGTTGATGATTTACTTGCCAAATCTCATACACGAGATGAACACCTGGAAATCTTGTCAAAAATCTTTATTAGAATGGAAAAATTCAATGTTCGACTGAATCCAAAGAAATGTGTCTTCGGTGTTACATCTGGAAAGCTCCTAGGGTACATTGTTTCAGAAAAGGGTATAGAAGTTGATCCAGAAAAGGTACAAGCTATAATGGACATTCCTCCACCATGAAATATCAGTCAATTAAGATCCTTGCAAGGAAGATTACAGTCCATTAGAAGGTTTATAGCTCAACTGGCAGACAAAAGCTTGCCATTCACACATTTATTGCATAAAAATGTTCCATTTAAATGGGATGACAAATGTGAAGCAACATTCAATCAGATTAAGCAATATCTTACACATCCACCAGTTCTAATTCCGCCTATTCCAGGAGAGCCACTTATACTCTATATTTCAGCAACAGAAGTATCTTTGGGTGCATTGCTAGCACAAGAAGATTCTACAGGTAAAGAAAGGGCTATATATTATATCAACAGAACCTTAACAAGACATGAGTTAAACTACGGTTTCATTGAAAAAGCTTGTCTTGCAGTAGTGTTTGCTTCTCAAAAGTGGCGACATTATATGTTGACTCATACAGTTAAGCTGATAACAAAGATAGATCCATTGAAATACCTATTAAGCAGAGCCACTTTAACAGGAAGACTTGCAAAATGGGTAATGATCTTAAGTGAGTTTGATATTCACTATGTAGATCGAAAAGCGATTAAAGGACAGGTCATTGCAGATTAGTTAGCTGAAGCTCCTTTACAAGAAGACAATCCAATGCATATTGAGTTTCCTGATGCAGATGTCTTTACAACAACAATTCAGAGACCGTGGGCATTGTACTTTGATGGATCTTATACACAATATGGCTCGGGGGTAGGGATTCTTTTTGTTACACCTGAAGGACATACCATCTCACGATCATATCGGTTGATGTTTCCTTGCACAAATAACATAGTAGAATATGAGGGATTACTCATAGGATTAAAGATAGCTTTGGAATGGCAGATTACAGAGCTGGAAGTTTATGGTGATTCACAACTTATCATTAATCAAATTAATGATGACTATCAAACCAAAGATGCTAAGTTGCTACCATACAAAAACATGGTGGATGATTATAAGAAATATTTTGTGTCAATCAAGTTTCAAGCTATTGCTATTGCTATTAAGCAGAAAATGCTCTCTATGAATGCTATTATATGAAAAATGCTCTATGAATGCTATTATATGAAAAAAATGCCTCTATGAATGCTCGGGAATACTATGCAATTTGCCTATAGTTTACTTGTTTCAAATTCTATATCATTTGGAGCTCCATACCTGTATTTATAGATTTTAGATGTTGGATTCATTCGAACTATTGACTATGCAGAATGGATTTCAAACATTGTACCTGTTTCAAAGCTAGATGGAAGGATCAGAGTTTGTACAGATTTCAGGGATTTAAATAAAGCATGCCCCAAAGATGATTTTCCTTTACCTAACATAGATCTGATTGTTGACTTAACTGCTGGACATGCAATGTATTCATTAATGGATGGATTCTCAGGATACAACCAGATAAAAATTGCACCAGAAGATCAAGATAAAATAGCGTTCACATGTCCTTGGGGTACTTATTGCTGGAATGTAATGCCATTCGGGTTAAAGAATGCTGGAGCTACTTATCAAAGAGCAATGACAACTATTTTTCATGATATGATGCATACATTCGTGGAAGATTATGTTGACGATTTACTTGCTAAATCTCATACACGAGATGAACACCTAGAAATCTTGTCAAAAATCTTTGTCAGAATGGAAAAATTCAATGTTCGACTGAATCCAAAGAAGTGTGTCTTCGGTGTTACATCTGGAAAACTCCTAGGGTACATTGTTTCAAAAAAGGGTATAGAAGTTGATTCAGAAAAGGTACAAGCTATAATGGACATGCCTCCACCACGAAATATCAGTCAATTAAGATCCTTGCAAGGAAGATTACAGTCCATCAGAAGGTTTATAGCTCAACTGGCAGACAAAAGCTTTCCATTCACACATTTATTGCATAAAAATGTTCCATTTAAATGGGATGACAAATGTGAAGTAGCATTCAATCAGATTAAGCAATATCTTACACATCCACCAGTTCTAATTCCGCCTATTCCAGGAGAGCCACTTATACTCTATATTTCAGCAACAAAAGTATCTTTGGGTGCATTGCTAGCACAAGAAGACTCTACAGGTAAAGAAAGGGCTATATATTATATCAGCAGAACCTTAACAAGACATGAGTTAAACTACAGCTTCATTGAAAAAGCTTGTCTTGCAGTAGTGTTTGCTTCTCAAAAGTGGCGACATTATATGTTGACTCATACAGTTAAGCTGATAACAAAGATAGATCCATTGAAATACCTATTAAGCAGAGCCACTTTAACATGAAGACTTGCAAAATGGGTAATGATCTTAAGTGAGTTTGATATTCACTATGTAGATCGAAAAGCGATTAAAGGACAGGTCATTGCAGATCAGTTAGCTGAAGCTCCTTTACAAGAAGACAATCCAATGCATATTGAGTTTCCTGATGCAGATGTCTTTACAACAACAATTCAGAGACCGTGGGCACTATATTTTGATGGATCTTATACACAATATGGCTCGGGGGCAGGGATTCTTTTTGTTACACCTGAAGGACATACCATCTCACGATCATATCGGTTGATGTTTCCTTGCACAAATAACATAGTAGAATATGAGGCATTACTCATAGGATTAAAGATAGCTTTGGAATGGCAGATTACAGAGCTGGAAGTTTATGGTGATTCACAACTTATCATTAATCAAATTAATGATGATTATCAAACCAAAGATGATAAGTTGCTACCATACAAAAACATGGTGGATGATTATAAGAAATATTTTGTGTCAATCAAGTTTTCACAAATATCAAGAATTGACAATAAAGCTGCAGATGCAATGGCTACCATTGCTTCTTTATTACAAATATCGGAAGATCAAACCAAGTATGAATTCTTGGTGGAACAATTGTTTTCTCCTGCATATGATAATCCTGAAACCCAAGTTATATGTCATTTAACCGGTTCAGATTCACCCTTATATGGCAAAACTTATACCTATTTGAAAGATAACATCTTGCCTTTAGATTTATCCCTCAACCAAAAATGGAATTTCATTCGCCAATCATCCCGTTATACCTTAATTGCCAATATCCTTTATAGACGTGGTCTTGATGGTACACTCCTTAGATGTCTTGAACGTGACGAATCTGAAAAAGCCTTACAAGAGGTTCACAGTGGTATTTGTGGAACTCACTCAAGTGGTTTGACCTTAGCAAAGAAACTTGTCAGAATGGGATACTATTGGCCTACCATGGAGCAAGATTCTTTTACTTTTGTTAAGAAGTGTTCTAAATGCCAGATCCATGGGAATCTTATTCATGCACCTGCACAAGAATTGCAGCCTTTTATTTCAACATGGCCTTTTTCTTAGTGGGGATTAGATCTTGTTGGTAAAATACATCCTTCATCGTCAAATGGTCATAAGTTTATCATCACAGCTACTGAGTATTTTACAAAATGGATTGAAGCTGTTCCTCTAACAACAGTGACTGGTAAACAATATCTTCATTTATCCTGAATTACATTATTTGTAGATATGGAATTCCTAATTCTATTGTTACTGATAATGGAAGACCTTTTAAGAATCAGGATGTTGATGAACTTTGTGAAAGATTTCATATCCAACACAGGTACTCTACACCTTATTATCCACAGGGTAATGGTCAAGCAGAAGCTTCTAACAAAACCATTTTGAAGATATTGAAGAAGACAGTAAATGATGCTGGACGTGATTGGCATGTTCAACTCAACCCAGCTTTGTGGGCATATAGAACTAGTATTCGCACACCAACAGGAGCTACACCATATGCTTTAGTCTATGGAGCAGAAGCAATCTTACCATTGGAAGTTGAAATACCTTCGCTTAGGGTTTCACTTAAGGGATTGATAAGTGATGAAGACTACCGAGTTTCTCGCCTTCAAGAACTCGAACTGTTAGATGAAAGACGCCAACATGCAGCTGATCACTTGAAAGGTTATCAACAAGTCATGTCTCGTAGTTATAACCACAGAGTTAAGCCATGGGAATTTCAAGTGGGTGACTTAGTTTTGAGGGAAAATCCACGTAATCAGCAAGATAGAGAAAAGAAAGGCAAATTTGAACCTAATTAGCTTGGTCCATTTGTTATTGTAGCAGCATATGGTTCTGGAGCATATCAGTTATCCACATCAGAGGGGGACCTGTTTGAAGAGCCAATCAATAGTATTCATCTTAAGAAGTTCTATGTCTAAAAAGTCCTGAAAAAATCAAAAAAATTAGAAAAATCCTGAAAAAGTGCAATAAAAACAAGTGGTGAAAACTTGGCAAACAAGCGCTACTTGTGATTACAATGGGCTCCTCCATTTATTAGTTTATGTCTTATTTTCACTTTAGGCATCATTCATCCACGTCTATCATCTGTATATATCTTTCATTATCCATACCATATAATGGGAATCTTTAGGTTTCATCATGGCTTGATGAATTTGTACATATCTTTTATCTTTAGGTTGTGTTTACATTGGGGGCAAAACGCAGAAACATACAAGAGAGGGGCAACGAGCTTTCAAAATATCACAAGCAGACAAATAACAGCTTGACAAAAAAAAATAGACATTGTCAAAACAAATCAATCACAAACATATTTATGCCAATGAGAATCAAAAACAACATGATCCAAACAACTATTGAAGTGAGAATATCAATAATGATAACCAAATTGGATGATCTTAATCTGAATAAATGTTTGAAATACTTTAAGCAAGAATGGAATGGTTGTTTGATTTTTTTTTATCATATCTCTGGAGCAATTCGATGATGTACTGAACTAGAAAAGCAAGGAAGGAGTATGATTTTTCTTTGTCTGCTGTTTGCGAGGAAATCATTAGTATTATGCAAATTGGTCGCGAGACATGCTCTACTATGTATCATGGATGACATTTCGGAATTTGCATGGGAAAAGGATTAACTCTTGTCTGTTTATGCAAGCAATACTCAGGTCATCTCGGTTCAATTATACCTAGATGCTTGTATTAACTTGCTATATTAAAAATCATGAAAGCAATACTCAGGTCATCACTGGTGCTAACATACCCTTTGATGCTTGTATTAACTTTCAACATTTCAAAAGCTCTATGATGATACAAAAAGCATAAATAAGCTCTCCAAATGGCAATATTGTATGAATGTCCTACATGGTTAGTATAGATTGCATTCATGTTAGAATCTGCATTTTGCATTTGTAGATTTTCCCAAAAACTGGCAAAGTATACAATGTCTCAATAAAAAAAATCAAAGCTGATCACATGAAAACACTATGAGGTGCTACCCCCAGATGTTGTTGGTCTCACACCACCTATTCCTACATTAGAAGATCAAATCATCAATAACATCAGAAGATCATACAATTATTCAAATCAAAATGGATCATCAAATCAATCAAATCAATCCAATCAGAATACATCATTCGACAATTTGTTTTTAACAACTTTGAAAACAAATTTATCAACATCATGTTTGTTTTTAACAACTTTAGAAGCAAACATATCAACCGATTTGTCTTTCAACAACTTTGAAAGCAAATTTATCACAATCTTGTTTGTTTTTAACTTTAGAAACAAACTCATCACCAAATCTGGATATCAACTATTTGTTTTTCATCATCATGGAAAACAAATTTATCAAATTTTGTTTGTTTTTAACAACCTTAGAAGCAAACTTATCAAATCATTTGTTCTTCATCATCATGAAAACAAATTTATCAAATCATGTTTGTTTTTAACAACCTTAGAAGCAAACTTATCAACAACTATTTGTTTTTAACAACTTTAAAAGCAAATTTATCAGCTATTATTTGTTTTCCAACAACCTTGGGAACAAATTTATCAGATAAACATCATCAAATCAGGGTATCTCAATACACAAAATTGGGGCATTTTTATCATATTTTAACATAGCAGGGGCAATTTCTTCATCAAATTTTCATTTCATATCTTTTCAGGTCAATTTCTTCAAATCATTAGTTTCGAACGATGAATCGACATCTTCAAAATCATAAAAATCGAAAAATTTTAAAAATCATAAAAAAAAAAAAATCACGAAAACTCAAAATTTTATCGATTCATCGTTCGCGGGCATATACCATCGCATAAACCCGACAAATAACATTTGGGGCAATTAGTAATTTCACAATGTGTAAAACACATCACTTCAAAGAGGCAAAATGTATACACCTTTAAAAATGGTCACATCAATATTGTTCCGGGTAATTAATTAAATATTTTTAATATTTAATTAAAATCTCGAATTTATTTGCATATAAATAAATAAATAATTTATTTATATTTCTTCATTCTTTCATTTACTAAATAAATAAGTTTATTTAATCCATCTTTTCGTATTCATTTCTTAATTAATTAAATAAACATTACGATTTATTTATATTAATTATTAATAATCTTCTCGCTTGAATATCTTATTCAAATAAAGATTAAAATATTATTCTCTCTTAAATATCATTTACAATTAAATATTCCAAAATATTTAATTATTTCTTCTAATCCTGATGAATATTCGTTTCTTTATATCATTTTACAATTAAATATTCCAAAAATATTACTATTTCCTCTAATTCAATATTCCAAAATCATTTCAAAATTCTTCAAAAATCTATTCATAATTAAATATTTCCAAAAATATTTAATTAAATCTTTTAAATTTCGAAATCTTCTAAAGTCACATCATAATTAAATATTACAAAATATTTAGAATACCTTCATAATAAAAAATCAACATCGTGCTAATAAATAAAATTAAATAAATTTATTTATTTAATCAGATTTATCTTCAACTCCCTTGAAACAACCTACAAAATGTAAAATTAAATTTCTCTCGCTTCGTATGTGTTTGTTCCCGTGGGTTGAAGACACGATTCCATTTCTCCAACCTCTCAACCTCCCCCATTTTCTTTCTCAACCTCTCAATCTCTCACCATTCAAACTTACCAGACAAATTCACAGCCGTAGATTCTTGCCAGCCGGGATGGAGCCTGCAAAAAAATCTATAAATACAGCTGCCGGGAGCTCCAAAATATATAGAATTTGAAGCAAGTAAATTATAGGCAAATTGCATAGTATTCCCAGCATTCATAGAGCATTTTCATAGCAATAGCATAGAATCATAGTAATAGCAGTAGAATCATGACATTTTCAATTCACAGCCCCTGTACATAATCTACAGCCCCTGTCCATATTCATCTGCATTTTCACTTTCATCAGCATCTAGAATAGTTTTCCTTTGCATACTCGTTCTGCAGCAGCCATTTGGAGAAGCTTACACAATCTGAGAGCCAAAAAGCTTCAAAAGAATCTCTGTGGATAGAGAAAAATGGGACGGCACTAAAGAATTTTGTTTGTTTTAATTTAGTTCAATTTCTTTAGATTAAGGTTTCATTTAGTGTTTTTATGTTTTCATTTACATTACAATAAATACATATACATAGGTAAATTGGGAAGGTGACACCTTAATACAATGTGTGGAAGGGTTCAAGAAAGTCACCAAAAAATGTAGTAAATTGATCGAAAAGGATCAAGGTTTCATTGAAATGTTAGCACGACAGGATTGTGATCCTTGGACGCTAAGACATGATGGTAAAGAAGTAAAATATTTCAATGAATGGCTTGAAAAGTAAATAAAGAGCCTATTTTTTCACTAAATGAGGAAGTCATTGATGAAATTATATAGTGCCAAAACACCATGGTCAAGTATGAAACAAAGAAGATGCAAAGGAATGCAAATATCCTCCAAATATCAAAAGATTATACCAAGCTCAAATACAGCTGGAAGGCGATACAGGGAATGTAAAAAAAGTGGATGCATTAGGTATTGGCTACCTTGTGGGAGTATCATTTGAAGAAAGGAAAAGAAAAGTTATCAAGCCCGATGTCTGATAAAAGGAAATGAATAATCAAATATCAGATACTAGAGGTTAGTGTAAGGAGATGTTGAAATGAATTTTGTAGGTTTTTCCTAGTCTTGGTGGAGGTGTCTTGTCCTGGAAGTTGGAGAATACCAATAGCCTTGTTTTATACAAAAATTTTGAATACCGGAGCTTGGAGTTGGAGATTAATGTTGAGAAAGAAATCAAAGCTTTGACTTTGTCTAGAAGATTCCAATGACAACTGGTGACTGCCATGTGCTACCTTTTGATTTTCTATTTATGATTCCCTTTGATAGACTTAAGTTCAAACTTTTGGGGCCTTGTTCCTATAAAAGGTCATTTAATGCTTTACTTTTATTTTTAAGTTCAAAATTTGTGGATGTCGGAAGAGCCAAAAATTCTTTAAGTTTTGTTTTTTTTTTCTTATTTTTTGAATCATTCCAAATTAAAAACTTGTATGCACATAGAAATTGATCAATATCAAAGCTAATTTGAAAGCTACCACGTGGTATGGAATCTTTTGTAGCTGGTTGTTTGTTCAGTTGGACAAGACTACATGCTGTGTCATTTAAGGGTGCATACAGAACCTACTTGGTGTCCAAATAAAGCTCCCTTTCTTTAAAATCTCACATCATTCTATGCCTAGCTATGAAGCAATATGGTGAAATATAGAGTGGTTTGCTTTGATTTGGTTAATTCTTGGGACATGCATGCATAATACATGGGAGCACCTTTTACTTTTCAAGTATTTTTTGATGCTTTGTTTTAGATTAGATGTTTAAATTCAAGAAAATGTTCCAAAAAAGAGATGAATGAATGGAAATTTTATTGCAAATATTTCGTTTCCATAATATTGTTGAATGCTTAAAGCTAAATGTACTTAAGTGATATAAAAGTTGTTTAAAATTCACAAAATATTATTGCATATCTATTGATCTCATGAAATTATTTGATGACCAGACCAAGAATATCTTTCACCAAACCTTATAATTCCCTTTATAATTGGAAGTTACCATTTACCTCTCATGATTAACAACATTATCACAATGAACCCTGATGCGAACCTAGTATGGCCAAGAGCTGACTTAAACGAGCCTTTGGGTTAAGCTGAGTTAGCCTAAATATTTTTATTGTCTTGGTTCTATCTTTCAAGTAAAGATAGGTTCCCATTGGTCTATCTATGAGGAATTATCTGCACTATTGGTCTGCGACTAACATTATGATCAATAGGATCTGACACTAGAAGGAAGGCCTTTTTGTAGTTCTTTTGGTTTTGTTAGGGTTGAAGTTGGAGTCTTGTAAAGTCACTAGATCTTGATCTAGTAATCCTAGTGTAACTTTAGTCAAACTTAGTGATCTAAATTCATCCAGACCTAAAGGGTCAAGAAGTGCAAGTGTGAAACCACAAAATCTAACTATTGTTATTCCTACCCCACCCGCAATGATGGATTTCTTTAATGTAGAGTCATCTATCTAATTTTCTATGTACAATGATCTCCCAAAAAAATTGGACAAAATGTGTCCTAAGTATTACCTTCACAAAGACATAGAAGAACATATCAGTATCTTTAAGGATACATGTTTCAAAGCAAGGATACAACATGAAGACATTGTATATAGGTTGTTTCCATATACCTTAAGTGATGAAGTTTACCAGTGGTACATCAACCTACCTCGTAACTTAGTTAGATCATGGCAAGATATGGAAAGTCAATTTTCAGCTAGGTTTAGAACACCGGTTGATCTTACCTTGTTATATCACCAATTTTCTCAAATCAAAAGGTTCAATGGTGAACCTATAATTTCTTTTAATGATAGGTTTGAAAAGTATTATTCTAAGTTACAAGCACCTTATGTAGTGGATAATTTTTCTTTCACCACAGTTTATTATACAGTAGTAGATCCTCTAACTACTATGTTTGTGAAACAAAGGGAAAATCCTCCCACTACTTAACCAGAAGCCTATGTTGAAGCTGTAAGTGTAAATTTAGAAATGAAACACCTCAGAAGTGGATCATATATAAATGGAAGAAATGGATTGAATAAATATCAAGTTTCGAGTGTGAATGGATTCTTGCTTAATCATCCAATGACTCCTAATTATTTTCCATCAATGGTCTAAAATGAGACATTTCCTCAAAATACTTTCTTTCAATCGGGAAATAGTCAAGCCTTAGTCCTGCACCCTGGTCCAGCTATCATAGAGCTACATCCTAATGGAAATTATTTCTTCTCACAAACTCAAGAGAGTTAAAATTTCAAAACTCTTGAGATAATGAAGAAATTAAGGAAATCATAGCCTAACTCAAAATATTAACCACTGAAGTTACGCAATTGAGAAATCAAAATTACTACTCTCAAAGTATCAAAGTTTGGAAAGTCGAGCATATAATGCTCCTAGATCACCTAGACCTTGGAACACATGACCAAATAATGGAGGAATATCCATACCTTTAGATAACACTAACTCCTCCAATGTGTTGATGGTGTTTTCTCGTGACGTTAAACAACTCGCATTGCACGCAATATTCTATCTCTCTTGAAAGGTTATCTTCAATAATAAATCACCAAAAATTACCCCAAGGTCTCGTGTGTTAGGTCATAACAATGCATAAAACAACTCAGATAAAATGTGAAATGCTGGTAATCACAATCGACCTTACTACAAGCAAACTGTATCTTCCTTTTATCAGATCTTGCAATATGATGATCTTTAATCCTAAATCTAACCAAATGATAAAGAAATAGCAAAAGATAAGGGTGTGAGGATATAATAGAATCTAAACTACTCCTAGAATGAACAATGTAAACAACAGATATTTGGAATGGACCTATCTCAACTAACCAGTTCTTGATCAACCCACAATGCAATCTTACAAGAACAGTGCAATCTTCTAAGGTGTTTAAATTTTCAAATCATAGACATTCATCTACAATCGAACTTAAGCACATTGAATATATGGTCCAGGTTGACTTCACCAGCCTACTACAATCAGATAGTTACTGGGAGTATAGACCAGAGATAGCTACAAACATTCCAAATATGAAATCATAAACATCATGCATCCAACTGAAACTGATTTATTTCTGAATACTAAACCCTAGATTTCCAAGCAATTTGAAAGATAGAACAAAAGAACCACGCAAGATGAAATAACACAAGAGATTTCACCAGGAAAACCACAATGTCTTCAATTGTATTAATCACCAAAATGCTGCAACAATTCAACTATTCTGATACAGAATTTGCTTCAAGAAACTGAATATTACTTCTAAGGAAAATGCTCTAACTATTGCTCTCACTTCTCTATTACTGTCTAGCTAATGTCTAACCCTTTACAATGAGGCAAGAATGCCTATTAATAGCAAATCCCAAGGTATGTCAGCCCAGCCAAACATTTTTACAAAATAATAAAAACTGCCAAAATAGGTTGGCCAAGGAAAAACAAACTAAGGCACACATTAAATGCCATCATCCAGGTCGGCCTTGACACAATCCTCAATGCAGTCCCATCCAATGCATGCCCCGTGATAATAGGGAAGCACAAATCTCAAAATAAGCATCAACCTCTTCTTCCCTTATCCTTTCTTCCCTAACGAACCCTGCACCCTCAAGAATGTTCCATCCAGCTCGGTGACAGGTGGCAAAGGTAATACCCTAAGCTGACATTTAATTGAATTAATTTCCTCCTTGGACTGATCAACAATTTTCTTCCAATCCTCCCTGTTGGCCATATACTTGTCCATCACTGCCATGTAGGTGGCTGCATCATCAAGCTGGTGGCCGGTGACAACTCCTTCTGCATCTGGGGCACAAACTTCATGCCACCATTCCTTCAGTTGTTCCAAGCTTAGATATTTAGGAGATATCTTCTTCCTACCTGTCATTATCTCAAAGAAGGTGATGCATCTGCCATATACTATAGTAAGCTCACTGTCAATTGATTTCCTTCATTTTTGTATCTTCTTCAGAGCCTTCTGCCTAATTTGTAGTGCCTCAAACCACTCCCAAGGTCCATCCAATTTGGAGGAGGGAAGGATACCATCCTTAGCTAGCTGCTCCTTGCCATGTCCTATGATGACCTTCGATTTCTACAGCAAAAGATCCATGTCCTCCTTATCCTATGACAGTACTTGCTCCAACAGCTCTTTGGCCCAGACTGCGTCCTTCCCAACAGACAAAATGTCCTTGATGGTATCATCTCCTTACATTTGTACACTCGCCAGCCAGTCTATTGCAGCTTGAGCTAAGGCTTTTAATTTCTCAATTCCGGAGATGGTTTCCTTGGGCAGAAAACTGGGAGTAGCAGATGAAGAAGGATGGAGTGACTGCAAGGGTTTCATCACTTCCTCCAAACATTTCTTTAGTCTCTCATTCTCTCTCCTTACCTCATGTTTGGTTTGAGTTTCCTTCCTCAACCTGCCCACAATTACCACACTAGACCCCTCAAACTCCTCAATATCTTGCTCCATGGAGACTGGCCCGAGGTTGATAGTCTGAATATTGTAGTCTTGACCAGTGACTTCCTCTCTTGTTTTATCCGCGGCAGGAGTGGCAATGTGGACAACCCTGTTATGTGTTTCATCTCTTTCCACCCTTGAGATCACCTTTGCTGCCTTCTTTTTCTTCCCCTTACCAATCTTCGACAGCATTTCATCCCAGTCCAAGGGGGTATCCTTAATAATCACTTGTTTTTTTCTTGCAAGCTCCTTCTCTAGCCAATCCAGGGCTGTAGGGTCAATCTAGATTTCTTCTGTTCTGACATCCTCTGGCTACTCTGTCACCTTTTCCTCTTCCTCTGTAGTTGCCTTATCATCCTCCTTCTCTAGAAGCCACTCACTTTGATCAATTTCCTCAAGTTCTACCTCTGGATGCACTGGTGACGAGGTCTTAGCAGGGATATTTTCCTTCGGCTCAGGCGATCCGTGGCCTCTGTCACTTTTCAGAGAGTCTTCGTATTGTACCAAAGGAGAAGTATGATGTTCCTCCTCTTCCACCTCTAGCTCTGTTGCTTCACTAAATAGAGTCCCCTCCTTGAAGGGCTCTGCTTCTCCGCTAGTCTCCTGTTCCCCCAGAATTTTTGGCTCTGGTATGCTTGATAGAGGAGAAATAGCCTTGGGTGGTTCCACAACTGGTGGTCTCGGAGGAGATTCCTTCTTCTGCATAGTATCCTTCAGAGAGGGAGTTCTAGATCTCCTAGTATAAACCTTGGCTTTCTCCCCTCCAGAACTCTCCACGTCAACAATTGGAGGCTCATCACTCGAAGTAGCCTGATCTTTCTTCTTTGTAGTCCTTGTTGTTCTGGTTTTTTTTGGTGGTGGAGGAGCATATTCCTCTTCCGCTTTCTCCATCTCCTCCTCATCAGAGGACTTGCTAATTGTCAAGGTCTTCCATCTTCACTTCCCTTTCGGTTTCCTCTTCGTTTTAGGCTCAACTCCCTTGGGACCCCTGACCTTGATCTTGAAAGGGGAGCTCTTCACTATTTTCCCTTTGGAATCATCCTCCCCGGATTCCCCATCAATTCAAAAGTACAAGCTACCTTTGCACTTTCCAATTCCCAAATTTTATGTTTTATCCAAGATGAAGTGAATTTCATGACAGGAGCCATCAAATCCTCTAACTCTGTAACTTCATTCTCATTCTAGTCGATATCCCCGACTGGCCTGTCCTTTACTGCATCATAAGCGTGGTCCTACACCAAATTTCTGTCATCCTCCAGTTGATCCAGGATCAACTTGACATTGTATTGCCTAACTGCCTCCACCAGAAGCCTAGAGTATCTCTTCTTTCTCGCCTCAAGGTCATCCTTGATATTGACCCAATAATCTTCCAAGTCATCTTTGTGCCTGTATTCCCTGGTAGCCTTCTTCTGTGCTTCTCCTGTTATATCAAAATTCATCCTTTTAGAATGGAAGGGGAAACCATATGCTGCCAATTCTTCTCCTGTAGTATGGGCTGATTGAATAGAGGGGCACATTTCTGCCACACCAATCCCGAGAGGGAAGTCTCCACCAAAGCCTGTCTTGTGCTTTTCCCTTTTCACAACGGCATCAAATTCGCAGATCTGCCTCACAACCTCCAACAAAACAAGGCGATCAATGGGATACCGAGGCAACCTGTACGGAGCAACCGGGCATCCATCAACTCTGAGGTAGGTGAAGGTGGGGAATTGGATGAACCAGGCTCCATAGTTCTTTACTAGCCCCTTGGCTCCGTCGGATAATCTCATGTGCTCAGCATTCTGAAGTGTCCAAGTGATATGCATTGTAAATGCATCATTGGCCCTTCTGTAATCTTTATGCCCCAGGTGCAACTTCGGGTAGACCTCATAAATGATATCATGTCCAAGTGTTCCCCTCAGATTCAGACCCTTGTATGGGTAGGAGATGGCCAACACATACATGATATAAGAAGACATAGTAAACTTCTTGGCCTCCAGGACATTCCTCAATTGCTTGTCAATTTCGGCATTGATGAGCCCTGCCCAGTGATAATTGGTCCCTTGTCCAATTTTGGTGATCACATGGACCATCCAACTTTCTAACACTCCTCCACCTTTCAATCCTGCCAACCTGTTCAGAAGTGTGATGGCATCATATACATCTGACCTGAACTTAACCCTATGCAGCTGCTTGGGCAACTTAGAATGGTGAGATTTTGGCTTCTCTAGCCATGAATTGATTATCTACTGAGCTTTGACTGGCTCATTCTCATAGTAGGTTCTGGCGGTGTCTATGTTCAGAGCACACACTGAAGGAAGATTAGGCATGCTAAAAGCCTGTGCAATAGAGGCTGGACTGAAGTTGGCCAGGACCCTTCCCTCGGTGCTGACCACCCACTGTGTATCAAAATCATATTGCCTGGCACATTCCAAGATCAACTCGTAACACTGAACTGCTGGAGGGAAACCTGCCACATGAACTAGTCTAGAGTTCATCATTCCTTGCCTCAGGGCTGACTAATCCTTCTCGGTCGTTCTCTACTTAAACTCCTCATATTTCTAGGCCCCAACATTGGTATCAGATACCTCAGCCCACACAGAAGACACTTTGCTCTCAGGAAGTTGGTTCTTCATATCCAGTCTCAGTCGCTCTGCCTCCAAAATGGATGATGCCCCTATGCCACCCTTAGCCTTTCCAGCAGTAGCTTTGCTTGATTCAGCCTGCACATCCAAAAATCATCATTAGTATTCAATTGTTGTTCATATTCCAATCCAAAAGGTTAGCACAAATCATATAAATCAATCAAAATCCATTGCCAACTACTAATCCTTTGAGATCTGGAGAAACAAAGTAGTCCGGGAAAATATCGCTATCCGGGAAAATACCGTCGGGGCAGAATTTCAGAGAAATCTGACCCAGATGGATTCATGTCGCCAAAGCATCATTAGTCAAATAGATCATTAGTACGGATGAAATATTGAATGATAACCATAGAATTCACTCATTGGCAACAACAAATAAGCATTTAACAACCGTCCCATTAATCCTATCATCGAAACATCAAAAAGGACACAACCAGACAGGAAATCCAGAAAAATTTGGATGGAACAGATTTTTGCGGACGACTTAAAATGTTCTGGTAATAACCCCAGTCTGTGGAATAAGCCCAAACTGGGAAAATCCGAAAGCAGCAGAATTCCGCGAGAACCTTGGAAACTCAGTAGGCAAAGGATTTCAACTTCTCAAAAGCACTCAAAGGATTAATCCCCATATGAAAACAATGATTCCCTAATCTGAATAACCAGACCTCCGCCATTAATATCAGAGCAAGCTTTAAGGTTTAAAGTATCAGCTAAGGATTTACCTAAAGCACTTCGAATTTTCACAAGACGGGGAAGTCAACGTGATACAGGGACAAAATCGCTCAAACATAATGAAATCCCCGTTCTGGGCCGAACACCGAGGAAAACCCTAACTTCACCCAATAGCAAATTTTGCACTAAAAGAGCAAGCAATCTAACTCAGAACCCCATCTAATGGATACATATGCCATCTAATGGATAAATAGCACTCATAGG